>APFE031143823.1:6237-33224 GCA_000404065.3 Pinus taeda | reverse complement strand
TTTTAACACTTATTTGAGTTTTCTTTGTCCTGATTTTGGCTCTTTGAGTGCTTTAACTCCATTCTTTTTGCAGGTAGACCATCTGATGGACTCTGGCGAGAAGACCAGGGTTATTGCCGGCAATTTGAAGAATTTTTGAAATTTCCTTATTTTTTGCAAAATTGACATGACCTTGGGTTTAAAAACAGGGTTTTTAAATCCAAGGTATAAATGAGCTGTACCTGATGAAAATATCAATGAAACATATTTATATACCTCCTTCTGGCTTGCTGGGGACTCATGGACTTTTGACTCATGACATTGCAAAGACTTTCGACCGAAACCCTAGACCTAAGACTTTGGATTTCAAGACAAAGCAAAACAAATGTGACACAAGCTCATTAACTGATATGACCTGATCCAGCAAAGCCAAGAAGGGAACAAGGACCAGCTCCTCCATCAATTTTATGGCATGCCTAACGGGATGCAAAACTGACAGTGATGAGACACCTACCTATGCATAATGCAAAGAGCTTTTGATCGTCGATGGAGGGCTCAAGACCGACACTAACACCATCAACATGACAACATAGGGATCTCGAACAAAACCTGACGAATCATGACAACAAGTACATCACACAGATGATTCCATTTCACATCAAGCAGGAATCATGAAAACGAGTAAGAAACAAGATCCCACATCCAACATCAAACAGGGATCTGTTCAACACAATGGGTAGCAAAAAAATTACATGAAAACATTGCATATACCTCACATCCACGTGCCATCTGAGAAAGCAGATGTCAAACTACTGAAGTTGTTCAGACCATCGATCTCATGGCATCAAATCGCATGGAAATGACTGCTTGCACATGAATGCTGACACCTACACTCCACTTAGAAAAGTGACCGAAAAATGAAATGAGAAAATTGGAAATATGAACACACCATTAGATTTGTGGCATTGAATAGTGCAAAATCGCCTGTCAAATTTCTGAATTTTGAGAAAATGAAAATCTAGGGCTTAAGGAATCTTTTAGATTCCCCATACATTCCTCAAAGATTCCCTCCTCCGGGTCCTCTACAAATCAGCTGCTCAGATCAGGAAACTGACTGCGCCATTGGGTTCGTGTTGCCAAGAGGTGTAAGATCGACATAAAGTTTGTCCAATTTGGACACTGCAAAAATTTCACCCTCCTGGAAATTTTGCTCAATCATGGTTCCACCTGCATAAAAGTTACTTAAAAAACAACTCTGCCTCGTTTTTCATGCCCACTCATGGTTCCTCCATCTCCTGGGTGCAATGTGAAAATGAGGGTTTATATAAAATTTTCAGGGTAGATAAATCAATAATTCGGTTTAGGTGGATTGGTTTTACTCTTCGAAAAATAAGGACGAGGTTGGGTGGTCAAACCACGACCCCTCCATTTAATACGGCATTTGTTTTCTTTTAAGTTAAACAGAATTAACCATTTTTCAACTGGCGCATTAAAATTTTGGTTTGTTGGTTTTGTACTAAAGGTACATGGTAGATGGAGGCACATTGTTTTATGGTTGACACATGGGGCCACCCGGTGGGGCCGACCCACGTGGGCCAAGCAAGTTCGATCCCCGCCGATCTCATTTTATTTGATGACACACCATATTCGAAGGTGGTTGGGTGTTATGGAGAGACGTGGGGTGGTGGGGGTCGCGGCCCTCCACCCCCCCCCCTTTTTTTATATTTTTTTTTTAATTTGTAATACTAATAAGGTAATTTTGAAAATTTGGATTTTTGACCGAAGGAGTCATTTTAACGAGGCAAAAATATCGCCCGGAATCTGGCCAGATTTCGTCCGCCGAAAAAAGTCCAAATTGTGTCTCCATTAACCTGCCCAATCAACAAAAGTCAACCAAAACTTTTACGTCATCTATCTTCCTCATCCGGACTCGGATTTACGAACTGTTCACACCACTGCGATCATGACAATGAGATCTTTAACATGAACCTAGTTCGAGCATAATCCAAACACTTTTATTTTTGAGCTTTCATAAGCCCTCTTTGTCATGTGTGTGTCTCTGGAGCCACCTGGATCAATCCTTCCCACTGAGGAGCTTCTGGTCCTCCAAAAGCATGAAAAATAATCTAAAACTTTTATGTTCCTTGTCTGCATCACAAGCGTCCCGAAAGTCCTCGCTTCCATCTCCTTCACCTTTATTCTTCAAAGCCTTAAGCAATGAGCCAACACCTGCAACCTGTAGTACATTGTTTTGCAAATTACATGTTTGACTTTCATGACCAACTAATGACCCAAGTGTCCCACACTTGCCACGAGTTTATAACACATACTCAGTGGTCAAGTTTACAACAATATGGACGCAATACCCTAGCTACAAAAACAAGACCAACATACCATTGTTGCTTCAACAAGTGATGGAAAACACATCATCACTGCAACACATGATTTACAATAATAAGGCCAAACACTATTTTTTCTCTAACAAGTGATGGAAACACGACATCACTTTCACAGTTTATCATGCAACACAAAATAAGACCAAACATCATTGTTGCTAAGCAAGTGATGGAAAACACATCATCACTTTTACATTTTAAAATGCAACAAATGATTTACAAAAGTACGACCATGAAACGCTAACATATCTAGAAACCATTTTCATTTTACACTTATCCTTGTGGTGGCTTTTCTTGTCGAACCATCGTTTCACCTGGTTCATGCACTAACACTTTGTTTTTAAGGTGTTGCAATTGATGGAACTTCCAACATGTGGCTCTTTGATGGCCACTTCTGTCGTAATGACTGCACTATGTCTTCTTCCTCTAGATCTTCTTAACATGTTCTTTACCTGCTATTGAGAGGGTCTTCACGCCTCTTCTTTGTTTGCACAGCTATTCTTTTCCAACACTTAGAAAATGTATGGGTATGGTTATGTAATCCACAAAAGGTACATGGTTTTCGATGCCATGTTTTACGTTCATCATTAACAACATGATTATAACCGAAATGAACATTTAAATATCGAAACTGGTTATGCCTTTCCTTGTCGTCTCTGGTGTAAGTATGGCGATGAGAGTTGGCCTCAGCTCTTTCCTTGCAATGGAAACTGTCATGGGATGATGAGGATGTGTTCCCATCATTCTCTTTCCTCGATGATTTCAATGATGTATCGGAAGAATCTGACACCTTTGAGCATTCTCCTTTGGTGTATCTTAAGCCTGCAAATTGAGGTCTCTACATAACCTCCAATGGTTGAGTTGTGCCTTGGTTATTAACACCAATTTTTCTTCCTCCTCGTGCCTCATCCTTGTAAGGAGCCTCATGTTTGTCCCTGTAATTGGGATCTCCAAATCTCAGACAAAAATCATACTATGTGATGATGAAACCAAAAGTAAATCAACATATTTTACCTCCTCTGTCAATTTGGAAAGAATTGATGAGGGATGCTCATCATCTATTGTTGGTGGTTCACTAACTGTGGTTGCGCATTCCCCAACTTCCTTATTGACATACCCAAGTCCTGCCTGATGGGGTAATTCTTCTACTTTTATGGGGTTGACAATGCCTTGGCCATTAACTCCCAAGCCTTTTCCTTCATACCCCATTTTCTTCAATAGTTTGGAGCCAATTCCTATGGTATGATTTTCAAAAATAGCGAAATCATCATCAGGAAACATACATGAATTCGGAGCGTTTCCTTTTACCTCACATGGGTCACGCTGCAAATTTTCCAAGGCCTCGTCCTTTGCTTGTAGCTGTCGTAGCAAACTTTGTTTTTCCTATTTCTCTTCATGCAGACGCATCTTTAATTCAGCGTTCTCTGTTTGAAGATTCTATTTGTTGTGCTTCAGTTCTTCCTGGGCCTCTTCCATGGCTTGCAACTGAAGTTGAAATCGCTCCTTTTCGTCTACCTCTTTCTGTAGAGTTTAATACATTATCTCTACCCTTTGGGAAATTTTGAGCATGATTTCGTACATCGCTTTTTCATCCTTTGTCGTTGCACGTTCCATTGTTCATGCTGCAATTCACATCCATGCAAAGACCGCTTTGATACCACTTGATCCAAGTCCGCGTGTGACAAAGGACCTTTCCAAGACCGTTTTACTTTCATGATGTGTTAAATTGCATTTTTAAAAGAACATTAATGAATACATCTGCATGTTGTAAAGAAGAGGAACATGACAATCATCAGTAACATGAACTCAAGATGTTGATAACAGAGTTCGTCCAAGAGGGACTACGCCTCTGGGCCCCAGTGTCAAGATGGTGTAGGTCGCTTCATTAAGTGTTGTCAAAAGTGATGATTTACATAAGAGATGATGTCACTATCATACAAGGAAAATGTTGTCACGCAAGATTGGCGCCAAGAGATGTTCCGCTACAGGAACTCTCAATCATAAGGACTCCTATCATTATGACATAAACTCATGCATGATGAGCATCCTACCAACTTGGCATAAAATGGATCTCAATCCAAACATACATGACGACAACATGAGTATCCCATCAACATGATGACAAAGGGATCTCGAACAAAACATGACGAATCATGACAACAAGTACATCACACAGATGATTCTGCCTCACATCAAGCAGTAATCATGAAAACGAGTAAGAAACAAGATCCCACATCAAACATCAAATAGGGATATGTGCAGCACAATGCATAGCAAAATAAGTGCATGAACACACTTCATATACCTCACATCCAGGGGCCATCTGAAGAAGCAGATGTCAAACTGCTGAAGTTGGTCGGACCATCGATCTCACGACATCAAATCGCATGGAATGAATGCTCGCACATGAATGCGACACCTACACTCCACTTAGAAAAGTGGCCGAAAAATGAAATGAGAAAATGGGAAATTTGAACACACCATCAGATTTGTGGCGTCGAATAGTACAAAATCGACTGTCAAATTTTTGAATTCTGAGAAAATGAAAATCTGGGGCTTAAGGAATCTTTTAGATTCCCCATAGATTCCTCAAAGATTCCCTCCTCTAGGTCCTCTACAAATCAGTTGCTCATATCAAGAAGCTGATTGTGCCATTGGGTTCGTGTCGCCAAGAGGTGTAATATCGACATAAATTTTGTCTAATTTGGACACTGCAAAAATTTCACCCTCCTGGAAATTTTGCTCAGTCATGGTTCCACTTGCATAAAAATTAATTAAAAAATGGCTCTGCCTTGTTTTCCATTCCCGCTCCTGGTTCCTCCATCTCTTGGGTGCACTATGCAAATGAGGTTTTATATAATTTTTTCAGGGCGGATAAATCAATAATTCGGTTTTGGTGGATTGGTTTACTCTTCGAATAATAAGGAGGAGGTCAGGTGGTCAAAGCCCAACCCCTCCATTTAATACGCCATTTGTTTTCTTTTAAGTTAAATGGAATTAACATTTTTGGGTCGAGTCCACATTGGGCGGCCCACCCATACCCTTCGTAACCATTTTTCAACTAGTGCATTAAAACTTTGGTTTGTTGGTTTTGTCTTGAAGGTATGGTAGATGGAGGCACGTTGTTTTATGGTTGACACATGGGACCGCCTGGTGGGGGTGGGCTCATGTGGACTATGCGGGTTCGATCCCCGCCAATCCCGCCTTATTTGATGGCACACCATATTTGAAGGTGGTTGGGTGTTATGGAGAGATGTGGGGTGGTGGGGTGGTAGCCCACCACCCCCCTCCTTTTTTATATATTTTTTTAATTTGTAATACTAATAAGGCAATTTTGAAAAAGTCCAAATTTTGTCTCCATTAACCTGCCCAGTCAGCAAAATTCAACCAAAACTTTGACTGCCTCTATCTTCCTCATTCGAACTCAGATTAACGAACCGTTCACACCACTACGATCATGACGACGAGATATTTAACATGAACCTAGTTCAAACATAATCCAAACACTTTGATTTTTGAGCTTTCATAAGCCCTCTTTGTCATGTGTGTGTCTCTGGAGCCACCTGGATCATTCAGGCAAAAATATTTTGAATATTTGGGCTCTCTATGGGAAAGTTAACTTATGGTACATATCCATAAGTGTTTCTGGTGAAAACTGAGTCAAGGAATCCATTTGAGGAACTAAGATCATTTCACTTATAGTTTGAGCAGAGATAGTTATCAGAATGTCTCCATTTTGAGCCATGATTTCTCTTTTCACAGGGTCATACTTGGCTTGACACCAGGAAATAAGGTCAGGGAATTCATGTGTCTCTAGGAAACTGTAAAAAGGTAACATGGACTCCCAAAACCTAGTTAGATATTGGTAGTCCAGATAATTATGTTTTATCCATAAGTGTAGTTCATAGAAATCAAACTCACACTTGGCCTCTGCAACTTTGAATAGTGAATCAATAATCGTAAAATGGTCAAGATCAAGCTAGTTCGGGGTGATAGTACTTGCCTCTGTGGTTTTCTTCTTGGATTTTTCTTTTGGGGCCATGGTTGTAGACAGGAAGAAATATGGTTATAAGTGACAGTATGAACAAAAGACCAGAAGGGAGGAATAATGGATGGGAGGAATAAGCAACAGATAAGTGAATTGTCAATTCAGGTTAGTGGAGGGATAATGACTTTTTGGCAAGGTGAAAGAGTCGTTGGTGGAGAAAACCATGAGAGGTTTGTGGGGGGGAGGGTGTGGAGAGATTTGAGGGCGACACGTAAGTTTGGGGAGTTCATCATGGAAATCGCTTTGCAGACCCCCCCCCCCCCCCCCCGGTTGCGTTAACGTGAAACAGTGGAGGGGGGTGTGAAATCTCTCCCTGTCGTTGATCAGGGCGGGGAGTAGATCAACCATCAGATCATACGCCTTCATTATTCGAAACCGACAAGACTTTTATCGTTTATTGATTTGGGTCAAATCAAATTTGTGTGTCATATTATAACTGAAATGCCAAATTTTATAACAAATAATTAATCATATATTAACCCAATTTGACATTTCCTTAATGTGGCGCATATAGACTTGCACTTATTTTTTGTATGAAAATGAAGCCTTTCTTTCTTTTTCCCTTCTTTATTTAGGGCAGTTAACTCCTATCATTTTATTGATATGGATTCCTATAAAACATTAAATTGTCCTAACATTTTAACTTTTATTTCTTTTGCATCCATATCCTAACTTAACATTTTAAAAATAGTTTTGACTAATATGCTAACTTATCAAAACCAAATTATGTTACAACATCACCTTCATCACCCATTGAGTAAAGAACAAATTAATAATACGACGTTAATTAAAATTCATCTAGAATTTTACATTTTTTAGGGCTCTTGTCACCTACAGTAGCTTAAGTGTAGGGATTTGGAATAGGGAAGGAAGTAAACTTTCCAAAGCTACAAACGAACAATAGAATCTTGAGTTAGGGAGAGAAAATCCAATTATTTCTATTTTGCTCTGGGAATCTCTTCTTGTACATGAGTTAAGCATGAGATTGTGTCGAATCAGGTGAAGTTATCATACCCACTTCATCGACATAGATATAGTGATTTTCACGTATTACAATGGTACCGAAAGGTACTTGGGGTCACTTGAAAGTAAACCTCCAATAGAGCATGTAGAGGAGCCTTCAAGGGAATTGAGCTTGTTACTCTACCCTTGCATGTACATCCAATCTGTGACTGTCCCACTAGGTAAAATTGTTGTATTTGGTAAACTTAATGACTATAATCCTGGGGATCTATCTAAGCTGACGGCAGAGGGAAGGTCCTGTTGTACCTGGAACAAACGTTGACTAGACTCACTTGAACTTTTTGGAGGGTAATCTTTGCTCAAGATGGTTTATAATAGAGTTACTTGCACCAGATTGTTTCATTAAGTAGGTTGTCAAGGTGATTGGTTCCAAACACTCATTTCTATAAAACTTTTCACCCTAATCACTGCGATTTTGGATTTCATCACCAACTAGTAATTATTGATCTCTATGAAGAGTCAGTTTGTATGTTTTGAACTCCTAGATTTTTAGCACGTGTTACTTTTTGTGTTGTTTTTTACTTTTTAGAGACTTTAGGTGTAATTTAGATATTGTGTAATTGATCAATTGAAAAATTTTCATTGTGGTAGAATTACCAAGACAATCACCTAGGATACTCGGGGATCCCCCTTAGTATACACTGAGTCAGTTAGAAAAGATTAAAGCCGAAAAATCTAAATCATCAGGATCCGGAACTGCAACAGAAACTAGAACTTCTACTATTACAGACTCTGATGTAAGAGGAATTGAAGTTAATCAACTGATAACATCTAATATTTTAGGCCTTGAAGTAACAAAAACTGAATTTGATCAAACTCATAGATTAACATCACACTCAGTAGGAACTGGTTTACAAATTACTGAACTTGTTCAAACTAAATCATATACTAGAGACTTTTCATATACAAATCCCATTTCTGAACTAGATATTGACAAACATGAGTCTGATATTTCTGAGCCTGAGATTCATACATCTACTACAACGTATATTATAGATCCTCCACTTTCACTGCATATGAAACTTATTATTTATGATAGTCTCCCTCCTAGACTCATTTCCATTGAAGAACTTGTTTCAAACGAAGAGGAAGAACCCATAGTTTCTTCCAATGAACCTACAAATATCTCAGAGATTTTGTTTAGATATCTTCACCCTCACCCTTGGTATTTCACCCCCTTGAACTTTTTAGGACAAGGGATTCTGTGACACACGACTCCTTATTCTACTGTGCTAGGTTTTGATTGGTTTATGATGGCTTCTAGAAGTACCTTATCAGATACATCCATGTTTTCTACTTCTCCGGAGTCAACATTGTATTGTTGAAATATGGCAACAAGAATATTCCAATTTAACTTGTCCTCAAATTAAATTGTGAATTAAAATTGAATTCAGTATTAACAGCTACTTGGAAATAATCAATTTATTTATTTTAAATTAATTAGTTGGAGAAATTCAAGTTATAAGTCTTTCTGAAGTCATGCAAGAGTTATCCATTAAATTAAGGAGAAAAGATTGAGTTATATTTGAGTTGTAATTAGCTAACTCAATTTGCTGAGTTAAGTCTAGTTAAATTAGTTCCAAACTGTTTAAGGAACTAATAGTGAGTTAACAGTTAGTTGATGCAATAATGCACTCAACTAGTGCTAATCCAGTTAATTGAAGATTCCCTCATCAGAAACTCATGCATGTCTATTCTAAGAAAGACCCAGTTGAGATAAATGTTCAAGGACAATGTACTATTAGTTGCATGTGTTTTCTCATGAAGAAAACTCATGCATGCAGTCAAGGATTTATCCTTGAGGATTGCGCAATTTTGGAAAAAGGTTTTCCACTTGGTAAAAGGAAAATCATCCACAAGGAACAGCGCAAGGAAATAGGCACTTGGAGGGTGGAGAGGAAGGCTGGAGAGAAGCCAAGATTTCCTGTGAGCATCTGTGAGGATTGTACTGAGAGCTAGCTAGCCATGAGAGCTAACACTTTGTATAATTCCTATGTATTTCCACCATGTATGATAATACAATAGTGTGGGGTTTTTAGCTGAGGATTTCCCCAAAGTATTTTCATGTGTATTGTGCCATTGATTCTTCTTCTGGATATATTGTTCAGCTTGATCTTTAATCTTCCGCAAATTGATAGTAGAAGTAGGTTATAATATTCTGCTTTGATTTATATTGCATTATCAGGTTAACCTACACAGATTTTCTACATGGTATCGGAGCTGTGAACAGTATACTGAGAAGAGAATTTGACGTTTGAAGTTCAGGGTTGCAGGTGCAAACCAAATTCATATCATACTTCAAGGTTGGCAAATGGCGTTCTATGGCTCGAGACTCGAGTATGCCTTGGAAGGTAGCTCGAATTACATAGCATGGAAAGATAGAATGGAGGTTGTATTAGAAGACAATGGCTTGAAGGAATGTATTGACCAAGGAATCCCAAAGCCAGCTTCAACTAATGCACAAGAGTTGGTTGAGTGGAAGAAGTGTGTGGTGAAGGCGAGATGGATCATCCTTAAGGGAGTTCAAGACCATATTGTCTTGAGTCTCCATGGGAAGGATACTCCATTTTCAATGTGGAAGACATTGAAGGACCTCTACCAGAATAGTAGCGACCAAAGGAAATTGACACTCAAGGATAAGATTCGAAGAATCAAGATGGAGAAGGGAGATGTTATTTCCACATATCTGAACAAGCTCACCACCTACAGAGATGAGCTTGGCAGTGTGGGAATAACTACTGTCGATGATGATATGGTGAGCCTCACTCTCCTTGGCCTTCCAAAGAGTTGGAATAGCTACCAGGACTTTGTGATTGGAAGGGAGAAACTACTAGATTGGGAACGACTGTAGTCAGATCTTATGTAGGAGGAGATTAGGAGGAGCACACGAAATGGTTCTTCATCGAAGAATGATGATGAAGAAAATATGGCCTTAGTAAGTAAGGCAAGGAAAGGGAAGGGTAAGGCTTCCCATTTCAAATCGAATTCTTCTAATGGAGGGAAGAAGAGTGACATGTCTAAAGTAAGATGATTTAATTGTCACAAGATGGGACATTATGTGACTAATTTCCCATCGAAGAAGTCCAAGAAGGGATCCTCAGAAGGTGAGGTATTAGCCTCTCAGTTCAAAATGGACTTTACCCTCATCGCCTGCATGGTGTCATCAATGATGGGTTGTGTCTGGTATCTTGACAATGGAGCCTCATTCCACATGACCAGTGATAAAAATTTATTCATTGCCTTGGAGGAGAAAGACCTCAAGATGCGCATAGAGATGGGTGACAACGAAAGGTATAGTGTTTCAGGAGTGGGCACGGTTGCTTTTCAGAGGGAGCATGGAGCTCCTCTCACCTTGAGAGAGGTGATGTATGTGCCTGGACTAAAGAAGAACTTGGTAACGGTCGCGATGTCGGAGGACAAAGGCAACAATGTTGTCTTCAATAAAGGAAAGGCGTTCCTAAGACACAGCCACGGGTCAGACCAAGAGGATAGGGATTTGGGTGAAGAATCTCTATAAACTAGAGGTAGATGATTGTGCAACATTGAGTACGAAAGCAGAATTGGTGCAAAGCCAAGACATTGGAGATTTGTGGCGCAGGTGGTTGGGCCATTTGCATCATGGGGCTTTGAAGATAATGCAGTAGATATCTACAGGACTTCCCAAAGGTAAACTTGAGCAAGTTGACACATGCAAAGGTTGTACCTTGGGAAAGTACACCAAGTCTTCCTTTCATGATTGAGACAGCCGAGCAGAGGCTATCTTAGAGCAAGTTCATACTGATTTGTGTGGACCATTCTCGACGGAATCCATAGCGAAGCAAAGGTATTATGTGATTTTCATTGATGACTATTCTCGTAAATGTTGGATTTATTTCATGCAGAAGAAGGACCAATTTTTCACAAAGTTTTGTGAGTTCAAAGCTTTGGTCGAGAAAGAGTCAGGGAAGAATATCAAGGCCTTGAGAAGTGACAATGGTGGAGAATATGTCTCTCAAGAGTTTAAGGACTTTTGTGCAGTGGAAGGAATTAAACGAGAGTTGACGGCACCTCATAACCCACAACAAAATGGGGTGGTCGAGAGGAAGCAAAGAACTATTGTAGGGGCAACACGGGAAATGTTGCATGACCAAGGCCTACCACTTCACTTGTGGGCTGAGGCATGCAACACAGTGGTCTATTTGCAGAATAAAAGCCCGCATCACATACTTGGGATGAAGACACCAGAGGAAGCTTTCTCCAGTAAGGGACCAAATGTGGGTCACTTCCAGATCTTTGGCTCATCGGTATATTTCCATGTGACAAAGGATGCATGGAAGAATCTTGAGCCGACAGCAGAGTTGGGGATATTTGCGGGGTACACTGATACACCTCACAACTATCAGGTGTACTTGCCTACCAGTTGGAGGACAGTGGTTCACAGAGATCTCAAGTTTGATGAGCAAAAGGCCATGCGAATTTCCCTTGAGAGGGAGCTCCAACTATAGGCTATGGAGGAATTGTTGGTTCTTAAGGAGGAGGAGCCTCAGATTGATGCGGAACAACTGCGTGCAGAGGTTCCAGGAGTGGAGACATCCACTCAAGTAGACTCTTCTAGAGATGGACGGAAGCGCACAAGAGAAGCTGACAGATTTTTGTAGGATGCGAGAGAGAATGGGGGAGCACCATTTTCTCATCACAAACAGAGAACGTCACCTGAGAGTTAGACTAGATGCATGGCCCTTACTGGGGAATGTGTTGATACTAAGCCATCTTCCTTTGAGGAAGCGGTGCAGCAGCCGATTTGTGTTGATGCTATGGTGGAGGAGTATGACTCTATTATTCGTAACAGTGTTTGGGATGTGGTTCCGAGACTGGAGAATAAGTCAATTGTGAGTTCTCATTGGCTTTACAAGGTAAAGCAAGCTGTTGGTGGTAGTGTGAAGAAGCACAAGGCAAGATTTGTTGCCTGTGGCTTGTCACGGGTCGAGGGGATTGACTATGATGAGACTTTTGCTCCTGTCACAAGGTAATCATCTATCATATCTATGTTGGCACTATCAGCATAGATGGGTTGGAAGATCCATTAGATGGATGTGAAGATTGCATTCCTCAGTGGCCATATTTAGGAAGAGGTGTACATAGAGCAGTTGGAAGGTTTTGAGACCTTCTATCGTGAGTCGCATGTGTGCCGACTCAAGAGAGGTTTGTACGGGCTGAAGTAAGCACCTCGTGCTTGGTACACCAGGATAGACAACTACTTCACCGGGTTGGACTTCACAAAGAGTGAAGCGGATGTGAACCTATACCACATCGTGGTGAAAGGTAAGTTGTTGATCATCATGCTTTATGTTGATGATCTCATATTGATTGGTGATGATCAGTTGATCGTGTCTTGCAAGGAGGAGCTTGCAAGAGAATTTGAGATGAAAGACATGGGTCTCATGCATTACTTCCTTGGCATGGAAGTGTGGCAGAAGGATGGGGAGTTGTTTTTGTCTCAAGGCAAGTATGCCAGCGAGATACTTAGGAGATTCCACATGGAGAAGTGCAAGCCCATGCAGACTCCTCTAGCAGGTAACTGAAGGATGGAGGTTGCTACTTCAAGAGAAGTGGTAGAGGCTACTGTGTATAGGCAACTTGTGGGTTCACTTATGTATTTAGTGAACACACAATCAGATTTGTGCTATGCGGTGAACCAGCTAAGTCAAGCGATGGTTTAGCCTACCAAGATGTTTTGGAAGGCAGAAAAGCATGTATTGAGATACCTCAGAGACACATCTCAGTATGGATTATGGTACAAATGGACAGAGTGAGTGAAGCTACCAGGCTTCATTCATCCAGATTGGGTAGAGATTCCATCAGATTGGATTAGCACATCAGGAGGGATTTTCAACCTTGGGTCAACGGCAGTTTCTTGGTACAGCAGGAAACAGAGGTCGATTGCACTCATCTCGGTAGAGGCAGAATACATGGCTGCAATTCAAGTAGCATGTGAGGCCATCTAGATGCGGAAAATCCTAGTTGGTTTGTTTGATCAGAGGATGGATCCAACTGTGATCTATTGTGATAATCAGGGTTGTATCAAACTCTCTGAGAATCCAGTATTTCATGATAGGTCCAAGCACATCGACAACTGGTATCATCATCTTAAAGACTATGTAGCAAGGAGGATCATGTTGCTACAATATATTTCGACAAAGGAGCAAGGTGCTGACATTTTGACAAAGGCATTTTCAAAGTGTAAATTCGAGTTCCATAGAGACAGGATCGGGGTGGTAGATAATCCCTTTCTTGTTGAGAGGAAGTGATGAAATATGGCAACAAGAATATTCCAATTTAGTTTTTTCCTTGAATTAAATTGTGAATTAAAATCGAATTTAGTCTTAACAACTACTTGGAAATAATTAATTAATTAATTTTAAATTAATTAGCTGGAGAAATTCAAGTTATAAGTCTTTGTGAAGTCATGCAAGAGTTATCCCTTAAATTAAGGAGATAAGATTGAGTTATATTTGAGTTGTAATTAGTTAACTCAATCTACTAAGTTAAGTCCAATTAAATTAGTTCAAAACTGTTTGAGGAACTAATAGTGAGTTAACAGTTAGTTGATGCATTAATGCACTCAACTAGTGCTACTCCAGTTAACTGAAGATTCCCTCATTAGAAACTCATGCATGTCGATTCTAAGAAAGACCCGATTGAGATAAATGTTCAAGGACAATGTACTATCAGTTGCATGTGTTTTCTCAGGGAGAAAACTCATGCATGCAGTCAAGGATTTATCCTTGAGGATTGCACAGTTTTAGAAAAAGGTTTTCCACTTGGTAAAAGGAAAATCATCCACAAGGAACAGCGCAAGGAAATAGGAGCTTGGAGGGAAGAGAGGAAGGCTAGAGAGAAGCCAAGATTGCCTGTGAACATCTGTGAGGATTGTACTGAGAGCTGGCTAGCTGTGAGAGCTAAGGCTTTGTATAATTCTTATGTATTTCAACCATGTATGATAATACAATAGTGTGGGGTTTTTAGCTAATGCTTTCCCCAAAGTATTTTCATGTGTATTTTTCCATTGATTCTTCTTCTTATGGATATATTATTCAGCTCGATCTTTAAGCTTCCACAAATTGATAGTAGAAGTAGGTTATAGTATCTTGCTTTGATTTATATTGCATTATCGGGTTAACCAACATAGATTTTCTACATGTATGGTGATTTTCTACCACCTGGATATCACACTATTATATGAGCTTCTTCCTCGAACTCATCTTCAAACATGTAAACTGGTGTAATTAACCCTACTAATGAAGGTTTGATATCTGAACAATTTATTAATATGAATTTCGCTAATGTTGGTAATCCACAAACTAACCCAACAAGTGGTTATTACCAACCTAAGGGGAAACCGTCATATCCTCCTCCAAGAGGACAACCTTTCGATGGACCTTACGCTATACTTGGGGGGAAAACCCCTGCTAGAAATTACCTTAATTATGCTCAAACACCTCAAAACGGTTTTAGTTAACCTATTATGCCTCAACCCGTTGTTGGAATGCCTCGCCCTGGATTAAATACAATTTGGAACCCTTAGTTAAATCAACAGTCAATTCCAATTTCTTCTCAAGTGCCTTTGTATCAACCTGGTCAACCTCTTGGAAAACCTATACAGCAAATACCTTTTCAAGTCCAACCAATTGTCCAGGCTAAGCCAGTGACACCTACCCAACAACCACTTCAACATCCTGTCTTGAGTATTCCTCAAACCTTGGTATAGTCTTCCCTACCAACAATTGTTCCAAACTCAAGTTCAGGTTCTCCTCAAACTCCCATTCCAAGAGTATCGCAAGTAACTGTCCCACTTATATCGCAAGTTACAATGCAACCCCTTGGTTAGTCTTTACCTTAGGTATCTGGTGTTCAATCCACTCCTACAATTCTGTCAATACCCTAAATACCTATTGTACAACCTAACATCCCATATATGCAAGTATCGTTCCAACGGCCACTTTTCTAAGGTCTACCCCAAAGTCAGTTTGTTTAAGGTCCACCTTTTCAAACTCAATTTTTGCAAGGTCAACCTTTGCAAAGTCAACCCTTTCAAGGATAGTTCGCTCAAGGTCAAATGGGTCAAAGTCTCCCCTTTCAAAATCAACCATACATAGATATCCTGGAGGTATGCAGATTCCAACTTCTCAGGCTATCCCAGGATATCCTGGGTATCCTCCTCCCGGTACAAGACTCGTCCGTAAGGTTTATCAGTATCCATCTCATGATCCTAACCGCCAGTTGCCCTTCATTGCAACTTTGGATTTTCCTGACCTCTCTCGGCTAACTAATGATCCACTTTTTTTATTTACCATTTTGGCTAGCCATTCCTACTAAGTTTCCCAGTGATATTCCTAAGTTTTAAGGTAAGTCGGGTGAAGATCCATCCAACCATGTTATGACCTATCGTCTTTGGTCTACATCCAACTCATTAATCAATGGTTCTATCAGATTATGACTTTTTCAACAAACCTTAACCATTTTAGCAGCCAAATGGTATGTAGAATTTCCGCAGACTTCCTTCGGCACCTTTAATGCCCTTGTTACAACTTTTTTGACCCATTTTCAGTTACTCGTTCGATATGATAATGGAACTGAACTTTTAACTTCTTTGAAGCAGTCAATGTCAACCCATATCTCAAATCACATTCACGAATGGATACGAAGACTTCGCCTAGTTAAAGTTTACATTCCAGACAAGATTTTGGTTGAATGGTTCATAAAATCTCTTTTACTTGTAATAACTAAAGATTTGGCCAAAGGGGGTGTTGTGACTGAAGAGAAGGTAATTTCTAGTGCTCAATACCTTGGTCTTGTTTATACTCAGTCTAGTACTTTGTATGAAAAGATCCCAAATTTACCCTGACCTAGTCAAACTAATCTAGCTCTTACAGGATCACATGTCGTAGATGGCATGATTGGTTATGTGAGCCAGAAATCTAAGAACAAAAAGAAAAATTATAAGAAAACTCATATTTTGGCTCTATCAGATATTGGTTAGGTGTCTGATGAAAAGAAGAAACCTCGATATCCTTGTTTGATTTACGAGGAAGATCATTACACCAAGGAGTTCCCACATCGTGGTGAAGTTTCCAAATTCGTTAAAAGTTCACCCACGCCCGCTATTTTGAAGGATCCTTTTACACCCCAAGATAGTAAATGATTTCTCATGACAAATCCTGCTCATCCGCATCGTCAGATATCATGATGATGTCTTCCAAAGTTATGGTAGAAATGAGATCCAAATATTACATGTCAAAGAGTCCTTTTGAAGATGGAGATGACTCTAGTCTAGCTGGTCAAACTTCCACATTTACTCCTCCTTCTTCTGAACTGTTGCACATTGAAAAACCAAACCCACATATGATAATTTGTCCACCTCCTAAGGGTATGCTTCGAAAGTCAGCCTTTAATCCTCATGTGAGGTCTCCCCAAAACCATAACATCGTTGAAGATTTATCTATGTCACCTTCAACAATATCTGCCCTTGTAGTGTTGCAAACTTGTCCAGCACAAAGGAAATTATTATTATTAGTCATAGGAGCAATAGATCCTCATGAATCCAATTTGATTGTTTTTTATCTCAAAAATCATGTCCCGTGTCTCCTGCACCAACTAGCTTTTCAGATACCAGTTCATGTCAAAACTCGACGAGTTTTTCGAACAGTGATTGAAAAAGGAGCATTGACATGTATTATGTCCATTGCTTATTGGAAAGTTTTGGGTTCTCTAAAAATTAGTCAACCTCCAACGACTTTGAAAACATTCGATGGAAGAGGTTTTCATTCATATGGACTTTTAAATGATTTTCCAATCGAATTAGAGGGCAAAACTATTGCCATGGACATTGAGATTGTTGATGCTCAACTTGACTATAACCTTTTGCTTGGTCGGAGCTAGACTTATGCCATGGCAGCAGTATTCTCGTTGTATTTTAGGATGATTATGTTTCTCCACAAAGGAAGAATTGTGAAAGTAGACCAATTATCCTATTATACCTCAAACCCTAATTCCACTGGTAGTATGCCATTTGCTGGAAAATAAATCGCTCCATATGAAGAAGTTGGTGTTGGTCTTCTCAAAGACTCGGATGGGAACTTTCGTGTTCCCTCCACCCAATTTCCTTCATAATGATGCCCAGATTAACATGATTACATCAAGTACTTTCGAATTGGGAGATCCATGGAAAGTACCTTCAGAATAAAAAATGATCTTATATGGCGATGAAATGCCTCATAGCCCTTTTGTGTTAGCCTATGATGAAATTCAGTCCTTTTCCAACTCATCAACATCTGCAGACAATCAAATGAATATGATTGTTGATGAATATTCTCATTTGTCACACTTGGAACCAATCTCTATGCCCAATCCTTTTAACACAAGTTTTTTAACTGATGAATGGATTATGGAAGTTATGACCTTAGATGAAATGCCATGGAACAATACTCATCATCGTTCAACTTTCTTGCCATCCTTTGACAAAGTTGAGAATAATTTCTTGTCTATGTTTTCATCTGATACACTTAGTGATCCTCAATGTCTAATATCAACCCTTTCTTCCAATTCTGAACAGAATTTAGGGAACATATCGGCAACAATACCTATAGATATCTCAGTGAAACCCAGGATAACTGAAAATATTCATATAGGAGCTTCTTGTTCTTTAGATGAGAGTCAAACTTATAAAGCCCTATTTTAGGAATCTCGTGACATCTTTACCAGGTCATACGAAGAAATGCCAGGAATCGACCCTAGCATAGTTGTACATGAAATAAAAACTTATCTGGATGCTAAGTCAGTCAGACAACAATTACGTCCTATACATCCATGAAAAGTTGTTGTTATCAAGACTGAGGTTGAAAAATTGTTGAAAGCAGGATTCATCTACCCAGTTCCTTTAACTGATTGGGTATCAAATATTGTGCCCGTTAATAAAAAAAACAAGGAACTATTTGAGTATGTCTTGATTACCGAGATATTAATAAAGCTTCTCCCAAGGACAGTTATCCAACTCTATATATCAGCCAAATTTTCAATGACTGTGCCAGGAATGATTTTTTTTCCTTCATGGACGAATTTTCTGGCTACAATCAGATAAACATACTCCCTGTCGATCAATAAAACCACATTTATATCCCCATGGGGAATTTTTGTTTATCGCAAACTCCCATTTGGCCTAAAAAATGTTGGCGCGAATTTTCAGCAAGCAATGTCTTATGCATTCCATGATATCAAGCATATTGTTCAACCTTATTTAGATGACCTACCAGCAATTTCGATGAAAAAGCAAGATTACCCATTACACTTAAAAGCAATTTTCATTAGGTGCAATCACTAAAATATTCACCTGAATCCAAACAAATGTGTTTTTTGTGTGCAATCAGGTCAGCTTCTAGGTTTCATCGTTTCAAAAGAACGCATTCGTGTTAACCCCCTCAAGGTAGAGGTAATTCTGAATTTTCCTGCTCCATCTAGCCTTACTCAACTCCAACGTTTTCAAGGGAAAGGAAACTTTTTGCGTAGTTTCATCTACAATTATGCTTAACTAACCCAGGGTTTTACTCGACTGTTGAAAAAGGGCCTTCCATTTTTCTAGGATGAGATTGTTGATAAATATTTTGATGCATTAAAACACGCACTGACCAATGTGCCATTACTGCATCCACCCAATTATCATCGAGATTACTTCATGTACTTAGCTGCATCTAATGCCACCATTGGCATGGTGTTAGTCCAAGAGGATGATTCTAGCAATGAACATGTGATTTACTATTTGAGAAGGAGTCTCACAAAAAACGAGATTAAATACGCACATGTGGAGAAGCTAGCCTTGGTAGCTCTACAAGTTGTTCAACGATTCCGTCACTATATACTTCTCTGAAAAAACAACTGTGATTTCATATGCAACCCTGTTTGGTCAAGTTAGAGTGTCCTAAATTGCTATATTAATTTTCAATCCGGGAGTCGTAAACTGTTGAAGTGTGGCGCACTATATGTGCAAGATAACCTATCTCTTACTTTTTGTCGTTTTTGGTTTTTTAATTTTGTTTTTGGGTTTATCTTTGTTGACTTCCTAATGTCAGATGGAAATTCTAAAAGGAAAGTATGGATATAAATGTTCAAGGCAATGATGTCCTTTATAATGATTTCCAAAACTTCAAACTTCAAAAGGGGTTTAAAACATGCAATGAGAAAATTAATTCCTAAAAGAAAATGAAAATGTGCCACTATACTAGTCAAACAAACAGTGAACTATTGATCATGAAACCATTATCCCTGCTGCTGCTGTCTAAATAGAAAAGAAATTGTACTCAAAGAAATCCAAAAATTGCAATTAAAGTAAAGCTAAAATCAAATTACATCAACTCATATTCTGACCCCTCGCCAGTTAGTCTCGCTATGGCTTTTGGAGGTAATCATAAACAACTTGAGCAATCTGATATCTAATTTGCAGAAAAGTAAACTAATATCAAATTACACACTCATACTTCAAATCCCTCACCATTAGTCTCGCTATGGCTTTCGGAGGTAAACTGATAATGACATGAGCAATCCAATATCTAATTTGCAGAAAAATAAACTAATATCAAATTACACACTCATACTTCAATCCCTCACCATTAGTCTCGCTATGGCTTTTGGAGGTAACTGATAATGACATGAGCAATCCAATATCTAATTTGCAGAAAAATAAACTAATATCAAATTACACACTCATACTTCAATCCCTCACCATTAGTCTCGCTATGGCTTTCGAAGGTAATTGATACTGACATGAGTAATTTAATATCTAAGCCAACTAATAAAGCTAATGAACAGAACTAAAATAAACAAAAAAAAGCTGGAATTAAAAACTAAGAAATGTAAGTCAGCAGAAAGATAAAACTGATTCCATGTCAATAGTCATTGTAAAACTATGTGCAAATGCCCGGGCTACCTACTGTAATCTGAAACAAATACACTGATCAGCGTTAACAGCAATGGAAAGCATGCAAAATTATGGACAAAAATAAAACGTTAGTACCATAAGAAATGAAATATATACAAGTGAATAACTATGGCATAATGAACGTAAAAACACAGCATGAAACTATACAGCAATAAACAAAACCTCAATGTGTGCACGGGCCCTCTGCATAACCTCGGGCAACAGCTATCAATCATGAATTATGCTAAGAAACAGAGTCTTCTCATATATTCAGAATGCGGTCATAACGATGAAACAATGTCACAGCACAGTGGGCTCATTAACAATCAACAATACATTCCAAAAACTAACTATGATGCGTATGGAGATGCATTATTTATAACAGAAGGCTACATAACTGATTTCCTAAAAACTGCGCTGGCAGAGGACACGTGAACAACAACGTCCACGGATCTAGCATCATGGTTGTCGAGATGATGCAATCTAATGAAAGCGGCTTGTTGGATTTACATCGTGGGTATCCTACAGGTGTCAGTGTGTCTCCAGAAGTCTAGAAACGGCCACAAAAATCTTTCTCGTGCCTGGAAACAGAGTCCTGTTACCGTAGGATTCTTCTGTTGACCACCACTTGACCACCGTTGACTATGGCCTCTTCTGATGAATTTGATTGGGCCAATAGGACTCGGTCCATGTCCACGTCATTTCCAACTTGCCCATGTGGCTCGATTTGCCTGAAGACACCTGCAGTATAGACTTTAACAAAAACAGCTGCGGAAAGTTGAACCAGCTGCGGAAAGTGACAAGATTTCGCAGCTCATAAGCAAAAATCTAGTTCAAACAGCAACACAAATACATAGTCAAGAAACCACTTTAAATGCTCTTTTATAACTAATATGCAATGATATTGATGGATTACGAGGCTTAGGTGAACGAAAAGAAGCTAGAAAAAGGTGTAGGAAAGATGCAAGTTTGGGGCTCAACAAACCCTATGATGTACATTATCACTAAACAATTGCTAGGGGGAAATTACTCCAAGTGGATAGTTAACTTACAAGAGTTTGGTTTGGAATTTGAAAAATCAAAATCAAAGAGATATTTGATTTTCATTGAACTATTGTGTGACTTTTCTCATACTGATATAGAAATTGTAGCAAAAGATTATTTTGTTGGCGAATATCTCTTTCTTATTAGTATGTCAGATCCGTGGTATGGAGATATCATTATATATCTCCAAACACAATCGTTTAGGCATGAGTTATCCAAAACTGATTTTCATCGAATCGATACCGATCCCAACAATACAATATTATTGGCGATACTCTTTACCGTCGTGGTGTCGATTCTATATTTTGACGTTGTTTGACTTTTGAAGAGGTCGAAAAAACATTAAATGACTTCCACTCTGGAGCGTGTGGCAGTCACATGTCTGTGTATGCTACTAGCGAAATAACATTACATGTTGGCTATTTTTGGACGTCAACGTTTAAAGATTGCATTACTACAAATCGCAAATGCCATAATTTCCAAATCTATGATCAGAAAATGCAAGCACCTCCAGCTCCTCTTCACCCTATCATAGTTGTCAGTCCTTTTGCAAAATGGGGCATCGACTTCATCACTTATAACCCTCACTTAGCCAAGGGACATGGATATATTATCCTTGCAGTCGATTACATTAGAAAATGGGCCAAGGCGACGCCTACATATAGAGACGACAGCGAAACTGCAGCAGTTTTCATTTTCAATCATGTGATTTCTTAGTTTGGTGTCCCACAAGCTATTGTTATAGACCATGGTCTTAATTTTTGTAACTTTATGATGGTCGAACTATCTGCACAACTCGGCCTTCGCCATGATAGCCCTACTCTGTATTATCCACAAGCTAATGGTTAGGTTGAAGTTGTCAATGAAGTTTTAACCAATATGATTAAACGGATAGTTGGTATGCATAAAGGAAACTGGCATTCTATGCTCATTTCAGTACTATGGGCTTACCGTCCTACTGTAAAAACATCAACTAGTTTTACTCCTTTCCAAATTGTTTATGGTTTGGAAGCAGTATTACCCATTGAATGTGAAATCCCATCCCTAAAAATAGCTATCGAATTATTACCTGCTACCTTTGCAGATGAAGAACACTTTGTACATTTAGCCCATTTAGATGAAAATCGTTGTGATGTCGTACTAGCTAGCAAAGCTCACAAAAAATGTGTCAAATCTCAGTTTCATCAAAACGTTAATCCTCGTTCATATTCAGAAGGTGACCTAGTCTTAGTTTATGATCAAGCTCATGACAAGTTAGGTGCAGGAAAGTTCGAATCCATGTAGCATGGTTCTTACATCATAAAACGCCTATTAGCTAAAGGCGCATATGAGCTGGTTGATTATGATGGTATTCCTTTGCGAAAGCCCAAAAGCGGTCTATACCTAAAGAAATATCTTGCATACAAATTTGGTGAAGATTTGTACATTATTTACCATTTTTCTAGGTATGTGTGCCAATTAATGTTTTTTTACATTTTCTACTACTTCTCATGCTTATCTCATTTCTACGCTTGATTTGAAAATGTCAACATTCTCTCAAACTTACATTGGCTTTGCTGATGGTGCTAGTTGTAGTACTTAGAATTTATCTTCTGCAACTTGGGTTATCTATTCACCCAGTAATGAGCTAGTCTCTTTTCATGGAATATGTTTCGGTCAAACAACCATCAACATAGCAGAATATAGCGCAGTCATTAAGCTATTAGCTGATGTCATCGCATTTGGTATTCGACATTTGATCGTTAAGTTAGATTCATAGCTCGCAATATTACATTTAAACCATGTCTATACAGTAATAAGTCCAACCATGTTAAGAGTATTTTTACGAGTCCATCTTTTGGAAAGGAAATTTGATTATATCGAATATCAACACATTCTGAGATATTTAAACACATTGACAGGTGCATTGGTGAATCATGTGTTAAATAGACATTTGCAACATTTCTAAATTAAAAATAAATATTCTTTCATACATTGATCAAGATAAACAATAGGCAAAAGTAGTAGATTTTTCATTAAAATGGAGTCTGTATAAAAGTGTGTGTATACAAAATATGTCATCCAAGGACATAAGGCCTCGTGGCCTTTTATTTTCCGAATATGATAACACCAAAAGTCAAAATGTGGTCCTATAAACTAGAACAACTAAGCATGATGATGCTCATGATAACAAACAATAGCACGAGCAACTCAATGCAACAAACATTTGAGGAGCGTTGGAACCCCAACTACATGTCTCTGATAGGCGCCTAGAATGTCATCAATCCCACTCTCTGGGATGTTCGAAGTCAACCACTCAAGGTTTTGATCCAGCTTTGTCAAGATATCCTCTGCCTCTGGATTTTGTTGCAGTTGTTATAGGTTGCTCACCTCGTTTATCAAACCGTCTCAGCTCGGCTGGTCGAGTTGGACTCACATCTGCATATGCATTTCAGATAATTAGCCTTTGAAGATAAAAAAAAAAACACATCAAAAATTAAAAATTTGGAGACATGTTAAAATGATAAATTCTCACCTAGATCACCCCAATGAGTTCCGGCTGGAAGTGGGATATCAGGATCACCTCTTTAATCCATCCTAGCATACAGAAAGTTATTAATTAGAACAATCTAATGGCCTAACCAATTAAAGAACTATGTTGCATACCTCACTACTGGTCCATCACCTCCATGGCATGACATCAGTGCAACCCACCTCATCATGCGTGGATCCCTCGAACCCCCCTCCTATGCCAGAATATGACATGGTCAGAGGATAGGAATCCTCTTTAGGGAAAAAGCAACAATAATGGCACCATAACCAAAATTATTCAGTTTTCCATTCTTGCACCTAGTCAACTAGCCCTTCATGTTCACCACCACTGCCTCGCATTAGTTGTACACCGTGGATTCCCAGTATTCCACGACCATCTATATCTATGCCCATGTCACTAAATGAAGGGCAACACTGCCACATAGTTTGCAAACAACGAAAGCAATGGTCTTCAAGGGTAAAAGCTTGATGGTCTGAATGTCAATTCTCTCGTCTTTGGGTAGTGCACCACTTCAAAAGCGTCGCAAATACCCATCATTAGTATCTCCTTCCATCCTTTGTCTGAATAGCGAAAGATTGGCTCCTCGATGAGATAGCCCAGTCAAGAAGTAGATGTCATCGGCCTCAATGGTAACGCGATGATCGGCAATGACAAAACATTGTTCCTGGACATTCCAGGTCCTTACCATCCACGTCATCAGATCTACCTGAGTTTTCATCCAAGGGATAAGCCAGTATTTTAGGAGGCCACAAGTCCTGAGATCCTACATGGTGGCCGAATCTACCAAAGTTGTCAAATCATTGGCTTCATTCTCTCTTTCCCTTCAATCCATTTTGAGAAATAAAATGACTTGAAATAACCATCTCCAAAAATGAGCAGTGCTAGCCGGGAAATTCACGGTCCGGGCCAAGGCAACCTAGTCCGACCGACGGGTGACTGAAAACATGAGAATTCTAAATGCATGGTGAGACGAGCGCAAACATAAGTGAATGATCATGCATGCAAACATCAAGTGCAGAATTCAGAAAATGGCAAAGCATGAATGTGTTTGAAGCGATTCGCCACAACGATGACTATTCATGGAAAAACAGTGTCACGCATGCTACAGCAGTGAGTGTAGAAATTTCACCTGTAGAACAAACCGATATATGCAATGTCCTAAAGCATAATACTTGTTCTACTTCTACAAAACATTAAGCCAAAGCATAATCGAATTCATGAGCATCATCAAGTAGAAACATGCATAACTGATCAAGAGAAATAATGACACATAACACAAGATATATCCAGGAGAAGGCACCAGCATAAAACCCCAACCATGTATTATCAATCAAGTGGAAATCCTTTTCACAATACAAAAAGAATCAGCTCTCAAGCTATCCAGTTCTCAATGAACTATGAAGATATGAAAATATATCTCATGAACCAACCAAGCCTTGTATATAAAGGATTTACCTATGGTCCAATCCCTATCTCCTTGCACAGATTGCTTAGGAAATAATAGAAAAAGCATATGCAATTAATTCCAAACATACCAAGTTAACCAATGGTCCAACTACGCAATCCTTGAGGACATTAGTTCCTCAACCATGCAAAAACTACTTACTATATATAGTCAAGCATCTGATAGTACACTATCCCACATTTGATCTCAACTGGGTCTCCGACAAAACTGACATGCAACAGTTATCCATGAGTGAATCCTCAGTTATCTAAAATGATAGTTGTCACATGCATGCAAGCATTAACAAGCTATATTTTATTATTTTAAGAACTTGCTAAAATAATCTAACTTGACTTGACCAGTTAGAACTAAGTCAACTGATTCTCTCATTATAGAACTCATACTTATTCCCTCAATGAGTGGAGGAAATTAAGGATTAATTCCTCAATCAATGGGACAATTCATGTGCATGCTCACAAAGACTTCAAATTCGAATTTCCTTAACTAATTAACTCAACTGAATTAATTAATTAATATTTCCAACTGATGTTAAGACCAAAATTAATTTTACTTCCTATAGATAGACTAGGGATTGCTATAAATAGGAAGGGACCCAAAAATGCTATTTTTAGAACTTTCTATTTTTGGTAGTTTCACCTCACACCCAATGTGGCCAATGACCTCACTGGCCAAACTGCTATTTTTAGACATTCTATTTTTAGTAGGTCTATTTTTAGCACATTCTAAATTTAACATTTCTTGTTGCACATTTTTCAACACTACCTCTCAACAAGAAAGGATTTCTCTCACACCCGATCCCGTAACTCTGGAATGTTCTGCATGGAACACATCTACCCGATCCACTTGCTCCAACAACACTTGGAACAAAAACACTCCCAACTGACCACTCTATTGGACTAGGACCATACTCTAGTGTTGAAGCTCTACCTGTTGCTGACAAGTGCTCCCTCTCTAACATCTGCGCTACTGCAACATCTCTATGCATCTCGCACCATTGCACACCTCTCTATGCCACGTAGCACTGTGTAAAACACTTGTGCCTCTCGCATTGTTATAGCCTGCTAGCTATGCACTGTCTTGGGATTCCCTGCACTGTCACTCTCTCTGTTGCTCCATCCACATCTGTCTCTACCCAATCAGTTAGTTCCTTCTACTCCACATCAGGGATCCTATAGCAAGGTCGCATCCAAGAGGTTGGGTACCTCAAGGATCCTGCCCCTCCTCCTTGGGACGATCACTGTATATCACCCCACCTCCTACCTGGAGGTATGGCTGCATGTGATCCCTCAGCCCACCTGGCTTGAAGTTTCCCCCTACTGGAGGTCTCTGCATGAGTAGATGTCTCTACTTGAACTCCACTCAACTTCCCCTGTTGTGACTGCTCCACAACCTCCTGAAGCTGCTGCAGCAATCATGGCTCATCCACAATCATCTGAGACTTCTTCTGGCTCTACATGTTGAGAGGTAATATACCCTCCCTCTCAACCACCAAGTCTCCATCAGTTGCCTTGCTACTCAAGGCTTTGCATGCATCTTGAACCTCAAGAGCATAT
>APFE031143809.1:0-12982 GCA_000404065.3 Pinus taeda | reverse complement strand
CACATGCTTCACCTCATGAAATACCATCATAAGTTATAACATCAACATATTTGCATCAAAGACATATCATGACTTCACATAATAAATGAACCACATGTCAATAAACCTCATATTATAGCATTATAATTCCTATGCCACATTATGCATATCATAATCATCATAAGGACACATCATCAGTATTGTAACAACTATATAAATATGAACCACATGTGCATGATCACCCTCATGCCATTATATCATGAAACATGAGAAACATCTCAATACTTATCAAATATAGAATAAAACTCTATAAGCATTCTTATCATGATTCATCAGAAAAATGAATTTCATTTACTTTATAAACCTTCAACTATGAATTAAGATTATTAAACATCTATCTAGGATCTATGTTATCTCATCAGTGTTATTAGTGTTATGTTTTCATCAAGATATCAATTAGTTTTTCAATAATCATTTCCACTTCTTTCAACTAGGAAGTTGACCATTTACACCATAGGTATAATCATCTAAGTACGTCGTTAAATCTCACATGAGCCTCATCATCTTGAGTCTTGATCTCTCGTCATATATTCGTCCCTCCCCAAGGAAATTCTAGTGAAATTCATTGTTAAGATATCACTAGTTATACAATCATTATTTAAATCATCAATATCATTAAGAGAACTTTCTTCTTGACAGAAACATCCCTTCACTTCCTCCTACCGTTATATCACGAAACTTCATGTAACATTATACTCAACATCATAACAGTTAATTAAACTTAAAATGAAATCATAGTGTATGATTTAGATATAAAATAAAACATGATTTAGATGCTCCATAAAAGTATTTGTCTTAGCTAAGTAAGCACTCCTAATTAGTTCATCACACAATTTGTATGCTATAATTCTAATATAGTCTATTTATTTGCAAGTTTCAACATTTAGAGCTAATTAAGCTATTATACTTTGACTTATCCAATTACATAACTCATGAATGACACATCTACTAACTAAATTTCAATATTTTCCTATGTTATTTATGAAAATTGACTTGTTATAAAGAGCATAATAAACGTTGATCTTACTTCTTTCTTACCAATTATTTCATACTTTTAATTACATCTCATGAGTTTTCCTTTTTATTGTTAATAATGTCGACCATAAAATAAAACAAATGCAATAGCACAATATTTACATTATTTAGTGCATTAATTATCCATACAAACACAACATCCTTATGCTAGCTACTACTGAGCAAATGTAGAAACTAAACATCAATGGATATAGAGTAATCAAAGATCAAGGAAATTATTTGCTTCAATTCAACCAATATATTATTTTACCTTTTTCTCTTCTTGAGAATTAACATCCTTAGATCAAGGTCAACCAGATAATTATTAATTATGACTTAAGATCAGAATCACCTTGAATCCACATATTGATGATGTTTCATGATATATTTTTATTTTCTCCAATAGTCTTAATTTCCTAATGCTTCATGTTTACTAGTTTCAAAGATGCAAATATCATCATATTGGCCTTGATTTCTCACCTTGAATCATCATTGTTTATTTTCCACCTCTGGTAATTACACTTGGAAATGTTATTACTATTCCTTTAATCACATAATTTATTTCATCCAATTGTTCCTTTTTTTTATTATTATTATGGATTCATTTCTTAATCCAATGTGATCATACCTTTTAGAGCTCTTGAAAATGACCTTTGTTATAATATCCACTATCAAGTTTCAAAATTCTTCCATGTTTGTTTAAAGCTCCCTTTGTCATGTATATCATGGTTTGTTCAAATATTCTCCCTAAGAAAAATTTCATACCCAATGCCTCATGTATGACTAAATGTAAGCTTCAAATTGAGACATGTTTGTGTAAATTTGCGGTTGCATTAGCTATTCTATAACATGGATGCATATATTTTTAAATGGAAAATAAATTCACGCATTTACAATTAAGAAAATTTGATGTAACAAAATATTTATTTATTTCTTAAATGAACCAAATTATTAAGATAAGTAAAATTAAAAGCTATTGATTTTCATTTCCTATGAAAAGAAAATTGACAAAATGATTTATATCCAAAAGAATATATTAATATTTCAACTAGTATACAAGAAAAAAAAAATTAACTTAAAAAAATATTAATAATTCAACTTCAAACACCACAGTCTACAACTAAAGGTTACCAATGTGAAAATAAAACCCACATACATTAATAACTAAATTGTAATTAAATTCATAACATAATGTTGTAATTATACTCCTTGTTAAAAATACCTCCACTCTTATTGCTCTCTTCCAAAAAAAGCAAAGTACTAATTTGTTTGAGAAAAATAGCCCCACCTTGTTTACAGTTTTTACTCATAAAATTTGGTTACAATTATCGTGAGAGGAAAGTATAACCTAAAGTATATTATTTTGGATATTAGCTTGAATTCATAAAATTTAATCACCACATAAGCTAGGAAATACAAGTCCAAATAATAAAAAATCGAGATTAGATTAATAATATAAATTGCACCATTATATTATTTTGTAAGATTTAACTTTTATATATATGTATGTATTCAAATCATAACTTTATGATATTTAAAAATAAGAGCACCTTCAAAAACAAATTTGAACTATTATCTTTGTAACTTATGATACTTAATAAAAAATAAATTTAACTTCACTCTTATATTTAAAACAAAGCAAAAATGATATTGTTGATATATATAATTAACAAAAGCAAACCAGAGAATGCATATCGTTTGTACCAGAACCACAACACTGATTCCGGTATGAATCTTTATGGACTTTCATCCCTTATTTTTCGGATTACACATTCTCATAATGGGTATGCCGGCTAAATCATCGTCACATTTTAATTTCGGCTATTTTAAATTTATGGTACGCTGGATCATGCCGGAGCAAAAAAAAATTTGGAGTAAGCTTCAATTTCGATAAATAAAATATTAAAATTTATAAGAAAATTAAACAAATAAAATGTAATCAGAGATCCACCCTTACCATGGAAAGTCAAAAGTTAAAAAAAATGAAACCAAAGCACCCACTTAGCTTGGTAGATGAAATATTGATAAAATAAGAGTATGTCTTGGAGGAAAATATTCCATCTTTCACTGGAAATGAATCGAAGTACATCGATGAGATATTATGGAAGAGTAGAGCTCTTATTAATGACAAATTGCAACGGTGAAGTACTACCCACAAGGATAAATGATTTTATTGAAGGACGTTGGAAGTAAATAAATCGGACCCCTATAACCTAGAGCAATAAATTCAAGGTTTGCTCTGAATGATGGTATTATCATGGGCCGTTGGTTTAAATCCCCACTTGGGCACACGAGACCCGCGTTCGATCCCAACTTAGACACAATTGCTTTACCTCCTTTAAGGATCAAAGAAATTTTCGATCCCCTCTAAAATATCTTCCTAAAGTATGTAAGGAAAAATCTCATGTACAGATCCATGAAGCATGTTTGAGGCCAAATTTTCAAGCAACATCAATGAATAATAACTTGCATGTATGTCAATTATAATATTATATAAATTTTTCAAGCAACATTACTGACTTATATAATATTATATAACATCAAACGAATGTCCTTCTAACATATGACTCCCTTTTTTTTATAATAAAAATAGCGTTTTCCGGAAAAAATGAAACTTTCAAACAAAGAAAGAGGCCTCTAGTAGCATTCGTAGGAGTGAAGTATAGTAACGTGTGAGCTATTGATATAAATGACCGTATATAGGGGTCAGTATATAGGGTCAATATTTATTAGAAAGCTAATATTTTTATTTTCAATTTAAAGAGTAATTATCATTAATTTTTGTTTGTGGAAAAATATAAGAAAATTTATCATAGAATTTGATTTCATTAATTGTTCACACTTCATGAAAATTGTTCACACACTTTCTTGTAACTTATGCGGATTTGTTTCCGGAAAATAAAAAAAATGCTTTTCTATCATCTAAAGTTAAAGACAGTATAACATCCAAAATCTATACCTATTAACCAAAAATCGACGGTAATAGAAATTATATCCGAGAGCCGAATTTGAGAGGAAAATGGCATAAAGCAACTTACCCATAAATGACAGCTACTTTTTTTTTCTTTCAAAGAATAGAAAAAACAATGCTTCCATATTAATAAGCAAAATTAAAACAGGGGATTAGAATCCGACTAATTTACCAATTTCGTTGCAGCAGAGTAATTCTTTTTTAATTAAAATTCCAACCTTGCCCCAGATATAACATCAAATTGGATATCGAATTTCTGTTGGATTCAGTCAATGATGATCGCTGTCTTTCTGGTGGGCCTTTTGGAGGGCCGGAGTCATTATTTGCATTACTAACATTGTAGTTGATGGCAGGAACATTAAAGAGGATGAATGGATGGATGCCTATGCTGACTAGGCTAATAGGACATTTGCATTGAAAACCACTATGATATTTATTTTTTCATTGGACTTATATATATTATATTTATTTAGATTCTTATTAAAAATATACAAGAAAATAAATAAAAATAATAAAAATAAAAAATAGTAATAACTATACTAAAGGTTTGAATAAGAATAAATAGAAATAAAACAAAGAAAACAATAAAAAATCAGTAAAGCTATCAAAAAGAAGAAAATAAAACAAGAAAGCTATAAATCAAAAGAAAAGTAAAGAAATAAAACAAGAAAGCTAAAAATCAAAGTTTCATGTAGACACATGGAGTGTGTGCATGTGGTTCCCCTTCCAATGTTGTTCTATTTAATAGATGGTGAGGAAGATGAGAGGAATTCTTGCATTCCATCTTTCCAAGATTCTATCTTTCATTCTCTTGGGAGAATGGTGTTCTAAGACTTAGGACTCACTGGCAGTAGTACGTTGATGGAGGGCTCGGGGGTGGTGAGTTGTAGCAAATCCTTGAGCAATTGAGCCTATGGTTGTGCGGAGAGTTGTCCCCAAAACCTTGTTGTGGTAAGCCTACTTCTACCACAGGTAAGCACGGGTAAGCACTCTTCATAGTTTGAATTTAGTTAATTAATTATATGTTATTTGGCTAGGTAAGTGCCACTCTGATTTAAATTTAATGTTAATAAGTTAATTAGATATTTATTTTGGGCTGTTACATATGGTATGAGAGCAGGTTCAAACACTTTGGGCCTATGGGTATTTTAATGCGGAGAATTTTGATTATTTCTTGATATTTATTACTTTCATGAGGAAATATTGTGGTAGTAATCATTGAACAGACAAGGCCTTCATCGCTTTCTTTCTTCCTTTTGGGAAACGATTTTTCTGAGGGATCTAAGAGGGTTTTATTTGCAATTTTTTATAAGTCTTCTCCTTGTTTTAAGACTTCCTTCTCAAGCGATTTGTGCCTTTGGAAGCTATTGTTCCTTAGAAGCCAAGATATTTTGCTTGAGAATCATTGAAGGAGCCTCCGAGAGAAATTCTCAAGCTTTGACCTTAAGTAAATTATCCTGTAAAACTTTATTGTAATAAGATCTTAAGTTGGGTGATTTTCTAAGCAAGGCCGAGAGCCTTTGTGGTGTAATTTCATCTTGGAAGGTCGTAAGCCCTTTGAGTTTCAGATTTTATTTATCTATCTTTCAAGGGATAACCCCTCTTTGTTTTGCAGGTTTCTCATTTACTCTTTGGAGGGTCTCATCACAAACCTTTGGCACAAAAGTAATTATTTCAAGGGTTTGGCTTCATAATAAAATTTTGAAGTTTTTCTAGGGGTTTTCATTGGAGGTTTGACTGCAAAAAATCATTCTTCTTGGCAAGCCGCTAGCCTTGGAGTTTGTCTCTTAGCATCCTCTTCGGCTTGGCATCAATTTGGTCACTTGAAATAAATTTTTGAATCCTTTGGTGGGGAAGTAACCCTTCAGGCATCATATATTTTTGCAATCAATTTGTTTTCTAATCCTTGATTCATTGCAGGTGTTCTCCATCAAAATTTTGGAGAAGGTCTCACGTAAAACTTTCTGCATTTGATTTGACCTTTTAAGCCTAAAAATTTTGCCCTGATTAGTGAAAAGATTTTTTTTGACACTAAATCATTGAATCGAGATCCATAAATAAGACTCGATCCCCTCGAGACGTCAAAACAATTTTTTCCCTGGACATTTGAAGGGAAAACCATAATTTGTTTTTTTTTTAGATTTTCAGCATCGATCTTGGAGGAAATTTTGTATCCTGACGCTTGAATTTTAATTGCAGATTTATTTTGAAATGAAGTCACAGACCCAATTTAGGTTCATTCTTTTTCAAAAAAAAAAAAAAACATCTTCAGGATTTCTTAAAAGAAATTCCTTGAGATCGATTTGTAAAAGGAACTATTTTTCATTTGGCCGCAGGAAAATTCTAAATATACCCATACCCTAAGCAAAGGAAAAATCATTTATGGCAGCTCCCTCTAATTTTTGAGTTGTTCATCTTTTTCAGTGAACAAAAATATTTGAAAGGTTCATGAAAACAATATTCAGGTCTGATCGTAAGACCTCTGAGTTTTAGATTTTATTTGTCTATCTTTCAAGGGATAACCCTTCTTTGTTTTGCAGGTTTCTCATTTATTATTTGGAGGGTCTCATCACAAACCTTTGGCACAAAAGTAATTATTTCAAGGGTTTGGCTTCATAATAAAATTTGGAAGTTTTTCTAGGGGTTTTCATTGGAGGTTTGACTGCAAAAAAACGTTCTTCTTGGCCAGCCGCTAGCCTTGGAGTTTGTCTCTTAGCATCCTCTTGGGCTTGGCATCAATTTTGTCACTTCAAATAAATTTTTGAAGCCTTTGGTGGGGGACGCAACCCTTAAGGCATCATATATTTTTGCAATCAATTTGTTTTCTAATGCTTGATACATTGCAGGTGTTCTCCATCAAAATTTTGGAGAAGGTCTCACGTAAAACTTTCTGCATTTGATTTGACCTTTTAAGCCTAAAAAGTTTGCCCTAATTAGTGCAAAGATTTTTTTTGACACTAACTCATTGAATCGAGAGCCATAAAGAAGACTTGATCCCCTCGAGACGTCAAAACAATTTTTTCCCTGGACATTTGAAGGGAAAACCATAATTTTTTTTTGTTGGAGATTTTCAGCATCGATCTTGGAGGAAATTTTGTATCCTGACGCTTGAATTTTAATTGCAAATTTATTTTGAAATGAAGTCACAAACCCAATTTCGCTTCATTCTTTTTCAAAAATAAAAAATAAAAAATTCTTCAGGATTTTTTAAAGGAAATTCCTTCATATCAATTTGTAAAAGGCATTATTTTTCTTTTGGCCGCAGGCAAATTCTGAATATACCCATATCCTAAGCAAGCGAAAATAATTTATGGAAGCTCCCTCTAATTTCTGAGTTGTTCATCTTTTTCAGTGAACAAAAATATTTGAAAGGTTCATGAAAACAATCTTCAAGTCTGATCTTATTGATTGCAGGTCTGGGCACAAAATAAAAATAAAAACTAAGGTATTAGATATCATTTTGGGATTCAACTGCATTAAGTAAGTCATTCATGTATGACCATTTCCATGAGAGGTAGTCGTAACTGACTAATTTCTCATGATTTTTGAATAGTTCACTTAGCACTCATTGAATCGGGTGATGCTCACAGGGGTGAAGAAGTGGGATTGAAACTAGTGAAATGTGGAGAACGAATAAAACCCTCAAGGAAATTGCAAATAAAACCCTCTTAGATCCCTCAGAAAAATTATTTCCCAAAAGGAAGAAATAAAGCGATGAAGGCCTTGTCTGTTCAATGATTATTGCCAAAATATTTCTTCATGAAAGTAATAAATATCAAGAAATAATCAAAATTCTCTACATTAAAATACCCATAGGCCCAAAGTGTTTGAACCTGCTCTGATACCATATGTAACAACCCAAAATAAATATCTAATTAACTTATTAACATTAAATTTAAATCAGAGTGGCACTTACCTAGCCAAATAACATATAATTAGTTAACTAAATTCAAACTATAAAGAGTGCTTACCTGTGCTTACCTGTGGTAGAAGTAGGCTTACTGCAACAAGGTTTTGGGGACAACTCTCCACCCAACCATAGGCTCAATTGCGCAAGGAGTTGCTACAACTCGCCACCCCCGAGCCCTCAATCAACGTACTACTGCTAGTGACTCCTAAGTCTTAGAACACCATTCTCCCAAGAGAATGAAAGATAGAATCTTGGAAAGATGGAATGCAAGAATGCCTCTCATCTTCCTCACCATCTATTAAATAGAACAACATTGGAAGGGGAACCACATGCACACACTCCATGTGTCTACATGCCAACTTTGATTTTTAGCTTTCTTGTTTTATTTTGTTCTTTTTTGATAGCTTTACTGATTTTTTTATGTTTTCTTGTTTATTTCTATTTATTTTTATTCAAAGCTTTAGTATATTTATTACTATTTTTATTTTTATTATGTTTATTATTTTCTTGTTTTTTTATAAATCTAATAAATATAATTATAAGTCTGATCAAAAATCAATATCATAGTGGTTTTCAATGCAAATGTCCTATTAGCCTATTCAGCATGGGCATCCATCCATTAATCATGTTTAATGTTCCTGCCATCAACTATAATGTCAGTAATTCCAATAATGACTCCGCCCCTCCAAAAGGCCCACCAGAAAGACAACGATCATCATTCACTGAATCCAACAGAAATTCGATATCCAATTTGATGTTATATCTGGGGTAGGGTTGGAATTTTAATTAAAAAAAATTACTCTGCTGCAACGAAATTGGTAAATTAGACAGATTCTAATCCCCTGTTTTAATTTTGCTTATTAATATGGAAGCATGGTTTTTTCTATTCTTTGACAAAAAAAAAATAGCTGTCATTTATGGGTAAGTTGCTTTATGCCATTTTCCTCTCAAATTCGACTCTCGGATATAATTTCTATTACCGTCAATTTTTGGTTAATAGGTATAGATTTTGGATGTTATACTATCTTTAACTTTACCTGATAGAAAAACATTTTTTTATTTTCCTGAAACAAATCTGCATAAGTTACAAGAAAGTGTGTGAACCATTTTCATGAAGTGTGAACAATTAATGAAATCAAATTCTATGATAAATTTTCTTATATTTTTCCACAAACAAAAATTAATGATAATTACTCTTTAAATTGAAAATAAAAATATTAGCTTTCTAATAAATATTGACCCTATATACTGACCCCTATATACGGTCATTTATATCAATAGCTCACACGTTACTATACTTCACTCCTACGAATGCTACTAGAGGCCTCTTTCTTTGTTTGAAAGTTTCATTTTTTCCGGAAAACGCTATTTTTATTATAAAAAAAAGGGAGTCATATGTTAGAAGGACATTCGTTTGATGTTATATAATATTATATAAGTCAGTAATGTTGCTTGAAAAATTTATATAATATTATAATTGACATACATGCAAGTTATTATTCATTGATGTTGCTTGAAAATTTGGCCTCAAACATGCTTCATGGATCTGTACATGAGATTTTTCCTTACATACTTTAGGAAGATATTTTAGAGGGGATCGAAAATTTCTTTGATCCTTAAAGGAGGTAAAGCAATTGTGTCTAAGTTGGGATCGAACGCGGGTCTCGTGTGCCCAAGTGGGGATTTAAACCAACGGCCCATGATAATACCATCATTCAGAGCAAACCTTGAATTTATTGCTCTAGGTTATAGGGGTCCGATTTATTTACTTCCAACGTCCTTCAATAAAATCATTTATCCTTGTGGGTAGTACTTCACCGTTGCAATTTGTCATTAATAAGAGCTCTACTCTTCCATAATATCTCATCGATGTACTTCGATTCATTTCCAGTGAAAGATGGAATATTTTCCTCCAAGACATACTCTTATTTTATCAATATTTCATCTACCAAGCTAAGTGGGTGCTTTGGTTTCATTTTTTTTAACTTTTGACTTTCCATGGTAAGGGTGGATCTCTGATTACATTTTATTTGTTTAATTTTCTTATAAATTTTAATATTTTATTTATCGAAATTGAAGCTTACTCCAAATTTTTTTTTGCTCCGGCATGATCCAGCGTACCATAAATTTAAAATAGCCGAAATTAAAATGTGACGATGATTTAGCCGGCATACCCATTATGAGAATGTGTAATCCGAAAAATAAGGGATGAAAGTCCATAAAGATTCATACCGGAATCAGTGTTGTGGTTCTGGTACAAACGATATGCATTCTCTGGTTTGCTTTTGTTAATTATATATATCAACAATATCATTTTTGCTTTGTTTTAAATATAAGAGTGAAGTTAAATTTATTTTTTATTAAGTATCATAAGTTACAAAGATAATAGTTCAAATTTGTTTTTGAAGGTGCTCTTATTTTTAAATATCATAAAGTTATGATTTGAATACATACATATATATAAAAGTTAAATCTTACAAAATAATATAATGGTGCAATTTATATTATTAATCTAATCTCGATTTTTTATTATTTGGACTTGTATTTCCTAGCTTATGTGGTGATTAAATTTTATGAATTCAAGCTAATATCCAAAATAATATACTTTAGGTTATACTTTCCTCTCACGATAATTGTAACCAAATTTTATGAGTAAAAACTGTAAACAAGGTGGGGCTATTTTTCTCAAACAAATTAGTACTTTGCTTTTTTTGGAAGAGAGCAATAAGAGTGGAGGTATTTTTAACAAGGAGTATAATTACAACATTATGTTATGAATTTAATTACAATTTAGTTATTAATGTATGTGGGTTTTATTTTCACATTGGTAACCTTTAGTTGTAGACTGTGGTGTTTGAAGTTGAATTATTAATATTTTTTAAAGTTAATTTTTTTTTTCTTGTATACTAGTTGAAATATTAATATATTCTTTTGGATATAAATCATTTTGTCAATTTTATTTTCATAGGAAATGAAAATCAATAGCTTTTAATTTTACTTATCTTAATAATTTGGTTCATTTAAGAAATAAATAAATATTTTGTTACATCAACTTTTCTTAATTGTAAATGCATGAATTTATTTTCCATTTAAAAATATATGCATGCATGTTATAGAATAGCTAATGCAACCGCAAATTTACACAAACATGTCTCAATTTGAAGCTTACATTTAGTCATACATGAGGCATTGGGTATGAAATTTTTCTTAGGGAGAATATTTGAACAAACCATGATATACATGACGAAGGGAGCTTTAAACAAACATGGAAGAATTTTGAAACTTGATAGTGGATATTATAAGAAAGGTCATTTTCAAGAGCTCTAAAAGGTATGATCACATTGGATTAAGAAATGAATCCATAATAATAATAAAAAAAGGAACAATTGGATGAAATAAATTATGTGATTAAAGGAATAGTAATAACATTTCCAAGTGTAATTACCAAGGTGGAAAATAAACCATGATGATTCAAGGTGAGAAATCAAGGCCAATTTGATGATATTTTCATCTTTGAAACTAGTAGACATGAAGCATTAGGAAATTAAGACTATTGGTGAAAATAAAAATATATCATGAAACATCATCAATATGTGGATTCAAGGTGATTCTGATCTTAAGTCATAATTAATAATTATTTGGTTGACCTTGATTTAAGGATGTTAATTCTCAAGAAGAGAAAAAGGTAAAATAATATATTGGTTGACTTGAAGCAAATAATTTCCTTGATCTTTGATTACTCTATATCCATTGATGTTTAGTTTCTACATTTGCTCAGTAGTAACTAGCATAAGGAAGTTGTGTTTATATGGATAATTAATGCACTAAATAATGTAAATATTGTGCTATTCCATTTGTTTTATTTTATGGTCCACATTATTTACAATAATAAGGAAAACTCATGAGATGTAATTAAAAGTATGAAATAATTGGTAAGAAAGAAGTAATATCAACGTTTGTTATGCTCTTTATAACAAGTCAATTTTCATAAATAACATAGGAAAATATTGAAATTTCGTTAGTAGATGTGTCATTGATGAGTTATGTAATTGGATAAGTCAAAGCATAATAGTTTAATTAGCTCTAAATGTTGAAACTTGCAAATAAATAGACTATATTAGAATTTTAGCATACAAATTGTGTGATGAAATAATTAGGAGTGCTTACTTAGCTAAGAAAAATACTTTTATGGATCATCTAAATCATGTTTTATTGTATATCTAAATCATACACTATGATTTCAGTTTAAGTTTAATTAACTGTTATGATGTTGAGTATAATGTTACATGAATTTTGGTGATATAATGGTAGGAGGAAGTGAATGGATGTTTCTGTCAAAAAGAAAGTTCTCTTAATGATATTGATGATTTAAATAATGATTGTATAACTAGTGATATCTTAACAATGAAGTTCACCAGAATTTCCTTGCGGAAGGAAGAATATATGACGAGAGATCAAGACTCAAGATGATGAGGCTCATGTGAGATTTAACGACGTACTTAGATGATTATACCTATGGTGTAAATGGTCAACTTCCTAGTTGAAAGAAGTGGAAATAATTATTGAAAAACTAATTGATATCTTGATGAAAACATAACACTAATAACACTAATGAGATAACATAGATCCTAGATAGATGTTGAATAATCTTAATTCATAGTTGAAGGTTTATAAAGTAAATGAGATTCATTTTTCTGATGAATCATGATAAGAATGCTTATAGAGTTTTATTCTATATTTGATAAGTATTGAGATGTTTCTCATGTTTCATGATATGATGGTATGAGGGTGATCATGCACATGTGGTTTATATTTATATAGTTGTTACAATACTGATGATGTGTCCTTATGATGATTATGATATGCATAATGTGGCATAGGAATTATAATGCTATAATATGAGGTTTATTGACATGTGGTTGATTTATTATGTGAACTCATGATATGTCTTTGATGAAAATATGTTGATGTTATAAATTATGATGGTATTTCATGAGGTGAAGCATGTGATAGTTTCATACAAATTTATGACATGCATAAGCATGTAG
>APFE031143804.1:0-18629 GCA_000404065.3 Pinus taeda | reverse complement strand
TCGAGCCCCTTCGGTCCTCACTATGCAATTTCCTATCTGGATAGGCTACCTTTTTGTACTGAATTGACCGCCTTGACAAGGCATTGACCTTGTTGGACCTACACCTTGAGAAGATACATAATTTAAGCTTGGAAAAACAGAGTTTTTTCCATCTACAGCTGCTATTGTAAAATCTAATATGAAAATATCTCTTCTAAGGTCAGTGACGTTTCTAGAGGTCTAAGGTAAGGGAAAATAGCAGTCCCTAGTGATTCATATAGCAGTCCCTCCTAATATTCCTAAAGGCAAGGCACAGTAAGTAAAGTCTATAACACGGATGCTTGTAAATAAAGGGATAGCATGCCACCCTCTCTCTTATTCCTGGCTTCATCCAATGAATGGGGGGGGCATAACTCCATGCTCCTAGGGTGACGACATGAAAGGTAAGGGATTCTCATATATACGGGTCCCGTACTAATATTCCTGGTGGACTTAATGGGTTGGGCAGCCTTCCATGTATGTCCTAGGGTGAAGGCAATAACAGATGGATGAAAAAGGCATGCTAAAAGGGTTCATAGATGCCCCGTTGAACTATGACATCCTTTCATGGCGAGGTAAAGTATTTGAGTCTCCGCCAGGGTCAAGTAGAGAACAGGTGATTGGATTTTGAAATATAAGTACTCTCTCTCGGAGTTTGAACCATTCGAAAAAGCGAGGTCTCATCACTAAATATGCGAGGTCAAATCCTTCATTACTTGGGTTGCGAGATATAGCATATAAGATATAAAATAGAAAAAAAGAATGAAAACCCGATACCTTGCCTTTCAGCTTGAATACCGTTGAATACTAGACTTGCCGGTTCATTTCATGTATGTTTGCTCGAAGCTGCGGAGGGCTGTGAGATGAGGTATCACTTTATCGAGGCCACTACCACTATAGAACAGTGAAGAATATCACAATCCTAGGGTACGTATGATCGACATTTGGCTACACCGGGCCAATCAGAAAGAAAAGGTCTCACTTCACCGGTTTCATCCAATTGCCTCATTCACTCACTGGCCCAAGTAGAAGAGTTAGGGACTCGATGAATGGATTCGAGGTTTCCACTCTTAGAACGACCCTCAAAGAAGAAGTGTCTTCATAAAACTAAGTTCTCAATCAATCTGTTTAACTAAACTAATATGTGGGTTGAGCCTAAATCAACAACATCCTTCTTTCTATCTCGCCGCCTGTTGTTCCTTCTTCCCTTCTGGTTGTCCTCTATTTCTGTTGGCCTGGCCTGTCTGGTGTGTCTGGGGTTGGTAGTTGAGTGAAGTGCTTTGGTGCGTGCGCTAGGGGTAGAACAGTGGACAAGACAGGGTATTTTCCCTCGTAATGATCAAAAATGAGTTTTGCAAAGGTCCGGCGGGGCTCGACTGATAAGGAGAGGAGAATTGCTACTACTTGGACTAAGCTAGTCTTATCTTTAGGTGAGTTTCAGTGGCACTGGGGCAAGACCTTAAGGACCACCTATGCGAGATGGTAAATGAAAGAAAGGTGGTCTATCAACAAGTCATTTCAGTAATAATATAGAAGGTGGCGTGTGATGATAGAGAGTGCAGACCTATCTATCCAGATGGAAAATGAAAGAAGAAAAGGTAGCCTTGATGATCAAGATTATGTTGATGAAAAGGCTATACAAACAAGGTGATAGGGGTGGTTTGTTTTGTTGGGACTAATTATTAGAATAATGTTACTAGGGCTGGGGTTCTGAGGACGGATAAAGTTATAGGGGTAAGACAATGATCCACTTCCTGACGGCCTTATGAGAACTGGGTTCAGTACATAGTGGTGTGTGGTCACTTCTAGAATGGAACTACAGTATTTCATAGTGCGGGTAACATAGACTTAGGCTATTTCCACACGTCACAGATCAAGAAGATCTCTCAACCGGGGATATTGCCACATCTACGTAAGACTGGTGGCCTAAGAGTTCAGAGTGGTGGACTACAGCTTCCACATGGCACTGCTTAATAATAATAGTTAAGACTAAGGTTATATTACTGTAAGGCAAATCAGAGAGAAAGAAAGTAGTGGATGGACCCCAAACAACCTGTTACCCCCATCAAACCTTTATAGGGGATATCATAAGGAGGATAGTTGGTGCCTCCCTTCGGTCGGGGATATGCGTTCTTTCTTTCCATCAAAACCTTCTTATACATAACCCTCTTAGAATCGTACTAGGAACTTAAACAGCTCACTAGCCTTTGTTGGAGCATTTTGAAGTGGAACCATCTACCTTTAGATTAGTTGTTGACCTAGCCTTATTAGAGGAGTAGTGGAAACTTACACCCGCCTTCTTAGGAAGAGGCATACCCGCAGAGACAAAGGGGATTTATTAACATATAGACATCCCAACATACATGTTAGTCTCTCCCCCCTCCACCTAGACACAAAGACAGATGGGCAGACAGTGAAGGGGAACGAACATCATATCGGGAACAATACCACCATCTAGCCAGACACTGATTTCTTATGATTAGTATTATCTTACTGATCATACCTAGATATTAGCCTCACACACTAGGATAAGATTGAACCGAATGAAAGGATTGAACGGACACCATTGGGAGAGAGTGCAACCAACTACCGTTAGATTAGTTGTTGACCTAGTCTTATTAGAGGAGTTGAGAGGGAAGGAAGCAAGCAAGCAAGCAAGTCTCACTCTATACCCTTTAACGTTACCAGCCGGGATACCACCACATTACCTCCCATATAGCCACAGAGAATGATAGAATGTTAGTCCGGGGGAAGGAAGGAACCACACATTTGCATAGACGATGGCTCTAGACCAAATGGCCGAACAAAAGACACATGCAAAGAGCATTGCCCTAGTATTTGTGAAACTTAGTTTTATGCTTGGGTTGGGGTGGATCGAACTATAGCCTCTTCCTACCCATTATGTTGTGGCTTTCTTACTGGCTTTCCTTTCTTTCTCCTTGGTTTAGGGCAAATAAGAAATAAGTCAACCTTGACTTAAGCCTGAACTAGAACCTGAAGCCCAAAACCTAGGCCTAAGCCTGAAGGAATAGCCTGGGTAAAGCCCCCAAAACAAAATCTCATCAGTTACAGTGGTACTTTCCCAAGAGGGGGAGATGTTTATGTTCCGCTACCTCTTTTTGGGTGAATAGAAATTCAGAAAGATCAAGCTATGGTTTACTCTGAGAGGTAGATAGGGTCACCTTCAGGAAGGGAAAGGAAAGTCTTCCTCCGAGAAGAACGGACTATACAGTCAGGGTTTAGTCCTCCAAGAAAGACAGGAGTCTACCTTTAGGATCACTTTCTCCGAGAGGGAAGCATATCTTCATGCAGAAAATATGACTTCGAGAGGGATGGAGGCATAACCTTAAGTTTCACTATCATATAGGGGTTAACGAATGAACCTACGGTTCGAGGGACCGATTCACTCATAACAAACCAACATTGTTCTGAATCCATGTCAGCCAGGGACCCTATGATGGGACCAACTATTTGAGCTCATCAGGTAAGATCTTTCTTGAAAGCCAGCACATGGATAGTCGCTTTAAAGCCCAGGGAGCTAAGTAACAACCTTGCCCTTCCTATTTCTTCTATGGCGGCTTCGCACCTTGCCTTCTTACTTGCTTTTGTTCGGCCTACCTATATGAGTTAGTGTCTTGGTTAGGGCATAATCAAAAGGGCCTATCCACCTTCACTTGGTTAGAGACCGTCAACCAGTGCCCGTCATTAATACCTTTCCTTTCTAGGGATTATGGGGATTCTATTACGTAGTGGATCTCCCACAAATAACTCAATGCCCGGAGTTTCGCGAGGGTCCCAAAAGGTTAGTTTGGCAATAAAAGCAATAGGCAAGCCCCACCCAAGTTAGGGAAAGGAAAATCTATTTGATACAGTTTCAAGCCCGACATTCTTTAAGTATATGAAAGAAAGATAAATAAAGGTGTGAAGCCGCCAGAGAAGAAATAGGAAGGGCAAGGACCCGGAGGGCTTGCGCTCCTAGTGAAAGGAATGTATATCGCTTTCTGTAATCAAACAAGAACCCCTTGCTTGACGTTAGGAGGCAAGGAATGGTGTAGTTAGTTATATATGAGCATGTGGTAGTTTAGGTTCAGTCAGTTCCTTGCTCCAGGTGTACAAGACTCGATAGGAAGCTCATAAGCCAGCCTATTGAATGACCAGTAATCAAGCCTAAGGAAAGGACAGGACCAACCAGCTCATTCCTTGCAAGTGTCACTAGAACTAGCGAGCTCATTAATCAGCTCCTACCGTCCCTTTCCGGGTGAGCCAGTGGAGCAACTACTACGGTGAGCGAGTTGGTGTTCTCAGTGAGCCTATAAGGTGTTACCCGCCATTGAGTAAGTTCTGCCTGGCTATGTTTTTGGATCCTTTTCGACCGGAAATAGAAAGCTGTTCTCCGTAACAGTATTGGTTGGTCACGAAATGATGACGAAATGAGCCTACCACACTAACAAACTGATCCTTGGATCCACCCGCTGGCAAAGATGTGAGTAATGATGCTCCTAGGGACGATGGAGATAGGGATGGCGATGAATAGGCGTAACAAAGATGTGATGCTCCGTGTACAGCTCCTCCTCCTGCCGGCTACGCTAATTATTATTCTTCTTTTTCCACTCCTACCAACGAGAATAGAAGTTTGAAGATAGTAGATAGATAGGCTGCTTTCCTGATAGAGATATATGCATGCGAGAGAGATCCCAATTCCATGTATTCGGTTAAGTAAGCCCTGCCAGCTATGTCCCACCCATGAAAGAAAGTACTGATCCGAGTTATGAATAATGACTGCATGTGTTATATATGGGGCCAACCGGGTTGCATCTGTTAGACTCATATATAATATAGATCTGTTGAATCATATATAATATAGATCAAATATTCAAGCGGTCGACTTTTAACCAGGAAGCACAACAGCTTTGAACGAGAAGAGATAAGAAGAAACCACCTTAAGGGGAGGTCTGCCCATCTAGAGGGGATTTGATGGGCCTGACTCAGCGAAAAGAGGACCTTCTAAATAGTCTAATTTGGATAATCGGAATAGATAGATCTTGGGGAATCTGGCTTGCTTAGATAAAGATCTCATAAGTAAGTTATAGGTCCCCCTTAGCCCTGAATAAAGGGTTTTTCTTTTTCCCGAATTCAAGTCCTCGACCGAAGGAAGAGACCTTCTTGACTACTTCCCGGGTATTCCCGGCTAGAGTTAGGTCAGATCTCAACTAGAGGGCCAGATCTTAAGTAAGTGCTTTACCTTATGGGAGATTAGTTACAGATAGTGCTTTCCCTATAGGAGATACCTTATTCCCATCTTGGCCAGAAAGATCCTTCGTACAGGGGCCAACAGAAGAGGCTTGGAAATGGGCATAATAGTGCCTGCCTGTTTTGGACCCTGAATAGGGAGTGATTTATCTGAGCTAATCTTCCTTCTCTTTAGGCAGGATATTCGATATGACTCCCATACCTTCAGGGGAAAGGTAAATATGAGTTCTCGACCAAAGGGATAGCCCATAAATGAAATATATGTGCTCGACCAGAGGAAGAAACCTTATTGCCTTCCTTCTCTTTAGTAAGGAGATGAGCTCAGAATTCCATGCCCTAAAGGCAAGGTAAAACGGACGAGATATCCTTCTCATTGACACAGCATGGAACTGTAACAATCCCCATATGCGCGTCCCATCTCCAAGTCCACAATCGACAGACACGCGCTTTGCTTTACATGCTCCTAGATGATAACCTACATGCTCCCAGTACATACGTCCACCAGCGTCTCCAGACACATTACCCTTACCCCAAACTCCTACCTTAGGCACATGAACAACCCCAACTCAATCAATAGGACGATCCAAACTCCGCAAACCACATGTAAACCCGCCTCACCCATATATTTACAAGTCACTTGATGCACGAACAAAGACTTATATTTCCTCAATCGGGACTTCTCCACGGTGAAAGATTGATTGGCTTAGAAGCATAATTGTCTCCACAATGTTTCAAGTGAGCTACGGCCCAACCACGCTAACAAGTGCAAATCACCACCGGTCAAGTGCGAAAGGGTTCTGGGACCACGCTAACGATCAAGTGTCGCTACTCTCTATTACTCTATCAAATGCCATTTGAGGAGCTCGCCAGTAATCCCAATAACATAATCACCCTCCAAAATGTCTATAGACGACGCTAAAAGGTTCTATTTTCTCTCTATTGGTTCTACCCTCTCTAGCTATGGATCTTTTCTATAAATACGCACTTAAGAGCAAAGCATAGCGGCAAGACATGGTAAAGCATAGCAACAATACGCACTTACCAACATAGTAGCATAGCGCACCTGTATGGTTTTGTATGGATCTGTATGGGTATGTCTTGACTCTTGATTGATTCACTCAATATGGATCTGTATGGTTGGTTCTTAAGCATAGCAACCAAAAAAGCATAGCAGCAATACATGGTTGTGGTTGGTTATGTGCAAAAAGCATAACAGCAATACGCACTTGAGAGCATTGCAGCAAGACATGGTTCTGTATGGATATTGATTATGATGCTACAGTCAAGCAAGGGGACCACACTATCAAATGTAACCTATCAAGCCAGTGCAAATGGAAAAGCTAACATATATAATGTGGAAAATGGATAGATCTGGACAACCGCATGCACATATATAATGTGGCAAATGGGTCGATAGAGATTGGGAAAAGAATCTCTATAGTAAGGAAGAATAAGGCACTCCAGTAAGGAAGAATAAGGCACTCCTTCCACGATGTACGAGCCGGGGGCGAAAAGAAGAAGCAAGCGAAAAGGAAGCATAAATCAATATTGAGCAAATGACTTGCATCGAAATGAAAATGAACCAAATCAACTGCGCTGCGAGGGGGAGGAAACATGATGGAAGTAGAAAGAGGCACTACTGAAGGACCTTGGGAAGGGGGGGAAGGACGCATCTGCAATGGAAAGAGGGGGATGACCGATCGAACTGATTGATAACCAACATCAATTCGAATGGAAGCGCAGGATGCCCCCGGCAGGGCTTAAATAAAACAAAAACAACAGGCATCCATTACTTCATATATACTAAAAAAACTAAGGAGAGGATGCGGAACACGCTCGACCAACGCCCCCCCACCCAATAAGCATCAAGGACCGGCAGGGCTCTTTTTTTTACTTAATTTAGAGGGCCACCCAATAAGTAAAATGAATTAGCGAATCAATTAATGAACCATCCCACCTTGAAATGCAAAGCCATCTACCGGATTGGAAAAACTAGTTTAGTTCGCATTCACTCTCCACCCTAGGGAAAAAGGAATGGTGTTACCTACTCCGAAATCCCCGTGGAAGTTGCATCTCAAGTTGCATCTCATTTGGTATTTGACCATGTGTTTAGTCATGGGCTTCGTGCAGCTTCTCTATATTTGTACCTTCGAAGTAATTGAAACCAATAGATTGCCTTTCCTTTATGCCCACTCAGAAGCAAGCACGTGCTACACTGAAGAGAGGATGTCTCGTTGGCGCAACAACAAATAATCTGGGCTTCCTAACGAATATCCTCCTTATCTTTGGCCTTTCTTCGGTAACTAGAGATCTAATCATTCCTATCAATTAACTAGAGATGTACCCTACGGGGAATAATCCTATAGGCATATTTATGTATAGCCTCTCATTGATCTAGCTATCATTGATCTATAGGCCTATAAGTTAAGTATAGATGTATTGACTCGTATGCTTTCGGTAACTAGAGATAGCATAAAGAGAAGAGAAGACACACCCTAGTCTTGAAATAGTATCTGACTAAGGAGAAGACGTAACTCCATAACAATGTTCCACCCCTACTTTAGCCCACTCATTTAAGGTAGTAAGGTAAGTGCCTACTTTCGTTATAGGTGGACCTATTTGAAGGAATCAAATAGTACGTAACGTATTGAAAGCCAGAAAGAGGAACGAAGTTGTTCGAGTGTCTAAAGAAAAGAACCTCGATCTGAGCATGGGATGATCTAATCATTAGATATAAGTCTTAGCCAAAGAGTCATAGAGTTAAAAGAGAATAATGTTAGATAGAGTATTATATTACGGTAGCCTACTAGCACCCCTTCACTCGGCATATTCCTTTCCATATTGAGTCCCAAATATAGTTTATGACCCATAACCACCTATGGTTCTAGTAGTTCGATACCTAGTTGACTTTGTCTTTGTTGGCCTCGCAACATTAGTATTCATAAGCACCTCACCTAGGGGCAGATCCTTAACCAATTGCTTGAGTCTCACCCGCAGTAGGAAAGGCAGTTTACCGAGTTCTATTTGATCCATAAATAACAAATATATAGCCGGTAGCATGAGAAGCAGTTTCACCTACAGGAGCAAAGGCAGATAGAATGGAAATAGGGGTGGCATCCCTTCGAGTAAGAGAGCCAACATCCCTTCCAAATAAATACCCGGCAGTAGAGTCAAAAGCCATAGGAGCAAAGACATAGGAGGCAAGAGCAGATAAAGCAACAAAGTAAGAAACAACGAAGCAAGTGATCCCACTAGCGGGAGAGGCACAGGCATGGGAGGCACAGCCCGTTCCAGTTCCATTTGACTAGGTTGAAGCAGCGGAGCCAATACAAGGGTGATGTGCTTCTTGTTGTTGCTTAAGATGTATTTTCCCCTATGTATTCTCTTACCAATGTTGTTTCTTCTGCTATGTGTCTTTGCCCTGCTACTGTGTGTTTCCTACCGCCTATCTTTGTGTCTCCTTCTGCCTGCCCAATGTGTATTTTATCCTCCCCTCCTTCCTCCGACTGGACGAATTATAGATGCGAGTGACCTAGAGCTTTCAGTGCTAGTAGCAGATCCAATTCCAGCTACAGAAAGAAATGGATGGAAAACACGAGTCCAAAGATCATTTTACGTATGCTGGACCTTGATTCTCAATGGATCGTAACACATGCTATTAGTAGGTGCTCTTAGTGGGGCGCTTCGGGTGGGGTTCAACCTATTTTCGACCCAAAAGCCATCACCTCAGCAAGCAGAGGCAAGGCTAAAGACAAAGTAGGGCCAGCTAAAGCAGACAGTGAGACAGGTGAAGCCAAGACTTCTCAATCATACGCTGCAAAAATCATTAACCACGGCTACAGCAGACACCACAGCTCACACGGAAATCGTTGCTCCCACTATACTGGATCCCAACAGAAGCCATATCCAAGCATAACCGGTGAAAAAACTGACTGTGCCTCTCCTACCTTTGATCTAGGTGCATCTAGAGGATCTTAAACACCAGGGTATGGCTCTCGATCTGGAGATGCTCCAATGGTGCTTAAATTGCTTCTGGTTCAAGGTCAACGGACTAGGATCCAATTGATTCAGCTAAATAATCAGTTGATTTCTTATCAGAATAAGTTCCAAATCCAGCTCCTTAGCCTGCAGATTCTCCAGTCCTGGTTTCATAAGTGTATCTACCTACTGACTATCGAACTGCAGGATCTACTACTTAGTAAACAGGCTCTGCCTTTTATACCTTTGCTCTTGGTGCTGCTTGGTAAACAACGGGTCTTTATCTTAAACAGGCTATGGAACTAAAACTAATCAAATAAGTGTTGGGCGAGGTGCTTATTCGACCGGATCATCAATTGGATAAAGCCCCTGCCTGTCATTGCCAGGAGATCCTTGCTCTTCTGTGTCCCTGCCTAGCAGCAATCCCACATAGTGATTCCTGCTAGGGCCAGGCATCTGAATTTCATAAAGAATCTAACTCAGGATATAAGCCCTCCCAATTTCACATAAAGAAAGTCTATTGCATAATTACGTACATAAAGTCTCTTGCATAATGACGTATATATAGAAATAGGTTATAGGATTTTCATTTCAACATGTAGCTACCGACTTACGTACTCGAAATCTCCTTCCTCCACCTTCGCTATTGAAAGTGAAGTGACTCAAGATAGGAAGTGTTTGGGTGTTTGCTTTCTACGGGTTAAGGTTCTTTCTCCCTCCCGTTCATTCACCAAAAATAGAAATCTATTTTGGATTGCGAAAGCCTCCCAAATGGTGAAATAAAGAGTCAAGGGAGCTTTTGGGCCAATTTGTCCAGGAGTGATTTCCAAGAGGAATGCTTGATACCTAATTCAGTAAGAGAGGCTCCAAGATATTTTGTGGGCAGAGAGGAGATGGATAAATGATTCTAGCTATATTTCTTTGTGTTATCAAAGGGGTATTGAAAAAGAAAATTTGGGATTTGTCCAGATTCATAGAGGTCCTAGAAGCGTCCGAAAAGAGTAGGAGAATTCCTCTCCTTATCAGTCGAGCCCCTGTCGGTACTTTGATGGCACGATCCTCTTGGACTGAAGGATGTCCCATTAGCATGTTATCATCGACAAATTGTTGATGAGTGATAGGTTTATTGCCATGAAGAGAGATACCTTTTATGTTCCCTTTGATTAGCGTGCTTTTGAAGGTTCGACTTCAACCTTTGGCCATTAGGATGAACAGAAAGGGAGAGATAGGATCCCCTTGCCGGATTCCTCTGGAGGGCATAAAATTGGTGTAGGGGGTGCCTAGGATTGAAAAGAAGGCAGAGGAAGTGAGGGACATAATCCATCGAGTCCATAAAGGGCTTAAACCAAAAGCTATAAGAGTGTTTTCAATATATTCCCAGTTGAGCTTGTAAAAAGCTTTGGACAAATCGAGCTTAAGAAGCATCCCAGGTTTTTTGGAGATCTTCAGGGAGTGGATCACTTCGTGTGCAAGGATGATGCCATCAAGGATCTGGCTACCCTCTACATACCCGGTTTTCTCTAGAGAAATGAGGGTGGGAAGGAGAGGCTTCAGGCGGTTGGAGACAACCTTTGTGATTACACAAGCACCAAAAAAACCCAAAGCCAACAGCGATGAAGCAAGAATCTGCTTATGGTTGGTTAGGTCTGCTAAAACTAAGGTGATTGTCTTCCAAATCAAAGTCTATTGATCGGGGATCAAACTGTTGATTGGGCTTAAATATGAGAAGGGAGAAGGTCCGGAGGTCTTGCGCTCCGAGTGCAAGGACCGATAGGGGCTCGACTATTAAGGAGAGGAGTTTCTGCCCCCTTGGCTGAGCTGATGCCCCTATATGTGCTTATTGGTCTATCCCACACACTTAGTATGCATGGTGTGAGCTTTGTCTAAGCAGTGTCAGTAAGCTAGGCCTACTATATATGATGCCACAAGCACCTATCGATAAGCACCTCTCTCTATGCCTGACCCGTGGCTAAGCACCTCTATGTGTTATGTATTTGGTTCCATCCTTAGTGAATCAAACCACACACTCCTTGCACTAGGAAGTGCAAGCCCCTCCGGGACCTTCCGTTCCATCCTTCCTATGGCTCTCTTGCCGTCCAGGCTAGGTAAGTACCACATCTAAGAAGGTTAGTTTCTGCATCCCACTTAGCTGCTCTAATAAGATTCTCTAATAAAGCGAGTTAGTACCAGGCACTTGATATGGCGCTTTATATGCATGCTTTTCTTTACCGGCCAGAATTTGTTTCTTTATTAGCGCTTGTCTTGATTGGCTACCTTCTGAAAACCTATGTCTTTCTTTTCTTTCTATGGGGATATTGGTCTAACCAATGTCCTCTGAGTGTTAAGCCAATTTCCTCTAATAAGTTTTGAAGAAGGTGCAAAGCTGCCAGAGAAGAAATAGGAAGGCAAGGATATATTTCTTTCTAACCTTCCTAGTTCAACCTATAGCTATGTGGTGTCGGCCTTTCTTGCTTGTATTGACCAGCTACCTTCCTTATTCTAATTCTAACCTTGTGCTTCTTCCCTACCTTCTTATCTTCCTTCTTAGCGCTTATTTATAATAGGATTGATTGGTTCTTAGCGCTAGATTGGTTAATGAAAAGTACCCGGTACAGACGCGGAGAGAGTGAGTCTTTCGCTTTAATTGGAGAAAAGAGAGTTATTCCGGAAAGCACTGGTCTAGCGCTTATCAAATTATAGTCTTGCGCTTAGCGGTAATTTACCATAGCTTCTTGAATCCAACCCAGTGGCAACAAGCAGGTAGTAGCGTCCCGTAGTTGTTGCCTATCCCTCATTAAACTACTCGCCAAGATACCTTTTTCCAATCCATCCTTCTATCTATTAAGCTATAAAGATATAATAGATCGCTAGTGACACACAGTGTGTGGGCCCGGGCTCCGCAGGATACATAAGTAGCGTAATTACGTATATAACAATGAATTGCATAATGCATATATATGATATATCTCTATTGTAATGATTTATGAGTACGATCGATGATTCAAGCTTCGATCCGAGACGCTAAAGCTTAATTACATAGATAATATATGCATTTTCTGCTAACTTGAAATAGCGTACCATACCAGGATTACTTGGTCGGATATAACGGGAGAGTGCCTGTCCTCTACTTTGATAAAAGACATATTCCCCTCGATAAAAGATCGCTACCCCCCATATTTTCACCGAGCGAAGAGATCGTATTGGCTCCTTCCTCGGCGGGATAGGTAATAGTGATACCCAGAATTTTCTAGTGGTACCAATCAGAATTTCTAAATTAATGTATTAGTGTAAAGTCATAATAGAACTCATGCTTTACCCTCGACTCCTGGCTTGAAGCAAGGCACGTGTGGGCATAACAAAGGTTGGGTAAGCAAGGCTCTCCGTGTAGGTTGGTTAATTCCAGCTGTAAATAGAAGTTCTATAGCAGTATCCAGTGGATTAATTAATCAAGTGTATAGGGAGTTATAGGTCTGAAGGTGGGTAACTATCCGTAGCAAGCAGTATAAGTAGGATCATATCCATAACAGTACCCAGAAGGTGATATGTGGTACCCAGAAGCATCCATAAGGCAAGGGATTTATATGGTGAATAGCGAGAGTGTCGTGTCTACTCACGATTCCTGGCTAAATGAATTGGTTTATAAGGGATAAAGGCACCTTCCTCCGTCCATCCATATCCTGGGGTGAAGACAGTAAGAAAGATAAGGGCAAGGTTGATCCCGTTACTACAAGAGAAGTCTATAGCAGCAGTACCCACTCATTTGACTAAGTGATTCATTAAGCAAGTAGGGCTACTAGGTCTAGGTATTCAGGTGGTTAGTTTGGAAAGCAAGGTAGGTGTTCCCAATTTGGTTTGCTTACCGATGGAAGTGGTTACCAAGAATGGTTACACAATTCAGGTTCGATGAAGTTACTTGCATGCATCAGTTAGGTACAATGCATGTCGAGTTATATGTTTATGCCGATTGGCGTTGGCAATAAATAGCGATGGAAATGAGCAATTAACGATGGAAATAGCGTTGGCAAGGGCAGATATACACATGAAACTTTTTGTTTACCTGCCCAGCTCGTTCTATCCGACTTCCCAAGTACAGCATGCCATACGCATTTCCTCTTGCCCCTTTCTGTCAGCCCGAAACAGACTACACTGGTACGGGGGGCCCCGATGCTAAACATTATCTCAGCAGCTTAGAGCTTGGTTACACAAATGATGTTATTCGATGAGGGATGATGATTGCTACCGCGAAGCAATGATCGCTTCCGCTTGCCCCATTATTTGGATCGCTACCGCTCGATACAACATCATACGCCCCGCATTAGGAACGATACCGCTCGATACCCGCGATCACACGGATTTACATAGCGACGAGAAAGACACCGGTGCACGCTGCTACGATACACATTTTGCGATTCCCAATAGCCACACGTATCCCCACGAACATAGCGAATTTGACCATCTACGTTCTTATTCTTACTTATTCCGACGCGGTGGACAGTGAATCGTCCGCCCGTTGTACCGTCCCCCTGAATACGCGATCAATCGAATCAATGAGTTACTATCTGGTCGGTGCCACCTCTCTCTTACAGGCACTTCCTTCCTAGCGTGAATGAACTATGTTTCTGGGGATGATTCCAAACAAAACAGGTGCCATCGTAAGTAGCACATTTTGAATCAAACCGAGTCACTTCATCTCCGTAGGGTGAGTTGGAGGTTCGAGGGTCGAGATCGAGGCGGGGAGGTACTCGAAATATATACTATAACCATATGGAGCCTTGGTAATGTGGTTACCTGAGTGGGCTAGATGGAGGGAATGAACATGTGTTATATATGATTAATAACTGCTTTAAGTTCATATTACATTTAGAAATAGCCCCACATAGCAGAGATACATAGCTCCCCTACCAGCCAGACATAGAAGATCTCCCACCACGTAGCACCAGCCCCACAGCCCACATTGCAGCAGCCATACGCAACAGGCAGAGAGGGAGGGACCACATAGCTGATTTACACGGAGACCACCCGACATAGCCAGTAATAGCTACCGGGCATAGCCAGTTGTAATTGCTTCAAGGTGCGGTCATTGTCTAGAGACGGGAGGCCTAGCCGCCTTGACAGTCAGAGCTAGATAGCTCCTATTCAGATCCGTAGACTGTCAGAAATATGTATAAGCAATATATGCCTGGTATGCTATCTGTTTCTGTGAGCTATGGGAGTAAGGCTATGATAGAAAGAGGTAAGGGTAAGAGGTAAGAGGGCCTTCCGTAGGTTCTTTGTAGAGGTCGAGAGAGAGGTTGCGTCAATGTAATGTAGAGGTTCGAAGAATAGGTTCTAGGTTCAATTTGTTTGTATGACCGTCCCAAACCAAATAGCCGCCTAGTCCATAAACCCACCAGTCCAGCAATGACTGTTTCCATCCCAGCTAGGAATCGAGATGCGGGGGGAATATATAGGGGGCCGTTTTCTTGCTTGCTCTTCCCGTTCCGTCAAGCGCTTTATTGAGACGAAGGGAGCCGGCGCTTGTAAGACTGTGATACTTACTACGAGTGATACTTTGAATGGTACTAATCCTACCTACAACCAATCTATAAAAGCTATCTAGCCATACAAGCTACCTATACATCCTATCACCCACACAACAATACATACCCATCGAAAGAGAACTCACCTGACAAGCTAGACTGATCCCAATGAATTAACCATACAAGCTAGATAGACTTAACTAGCCCTACATCCCTGCTAGTTAACCCCAGAACCCTACCCATCAATCATACAAGCTATCTAACCCCCTACCCAGAGGATATGAGACCGAGATAGCTACTGATGAGACCAGCTAGCTACCCAATCAACCAGACATACACTTAGCATACACTTAGGTACAGGGATAGCTAAAGGTATAGATACAAGTAATAGAGGTACATATAGAGGTGGGACAACTACAGTTGATGCTTCCTTTGCTTTTGGCTTTCTAACCTCGGGAGATGTTGGGCGAGGTAGCGGGTCAACCACCGGTGATACTGCTTCTCAGTCAACTGAATCTGTAACTCAATTTGCTGTTGGTGGATATGCTTCTCATGGCACAAGATGGGACACTACCTTATGTATCTGTACACGAAGACATGAACCTAGAACAGGGGGTATGCTGCATATAATCTATAAATAGTCCAAAATTGCAGCAAACGCAAATCTGAAGGCGAGCGATCCCTTGACCTTAGCTACCCTTTCTCCTGCTTGAATCCTTTCTGTTGTTGCTTTAACCTGGTTTATAGAATCTGGATCCACTCGAACAGAGACTTTCGGTAAACTCAATCAATTTTTGATTTAAGTCAATCAATTGCTCTGCTTCTTACGCTGGTGAATCAATGGGTTTTGGTTCTTCAACCGTATATGCCACTGGATGATCTGCTGGGTAATTCACTGGCTCCGGATCAATTGCACCCGGAACTGGGTATGGATAAACAGGGTAAACTGATGCTACCGAAGAAGCTTATGCCTATGTAAAGACACCAGAGGCGCTTGCATTACCAATAACAACATAAGCAGCTTCCCCACAGCCCTTGCCTTATAGGAGAGAATCTCTCTTCCAGTCAAAGGTTGTTTGATGAGGGTGCGCAAGCAGGCTCGACCACCGGGCCGCCATCGCCCCTACTCCTTCATAGCGGTCACTCACTCATTCCGACCTTAGTTACTATTTGAGAGGGGGCACCCAATAAGCATTCAAGGAAGCATATTAATACACCAGGAAAAATGCATATATTATATATTGTCATTTGAGATTATATATGTTAACATCTATTTTCAAAGGCGGAACCACCCTGAATGTTGGGGGAGGTGGGTCGAGTAGGGAGTCTCGAGTAGAGATAAAGGGTAGGGATAGAGAGTAAGGATCTCTGCTCTTCCCTGTATGAGTGTAGTGCCCGCTTCAATAAAGGCAAATTTGGGTGTGCGCTGTGCTCTGGTCTGGGATGAACAACTATAACTATAGTGAGTGGATTCATTATACGTTATATGAGGGGATGAGGAAGAGTCTGTTCCTTTGGCTTTGATGCGCCTCGGCCAACCAATCAAGAATATTCCCCATAGGATGGCTAGAGAACGTAGAGGTGGATTTATGCATAAACCACCGCATCGTTATATAATGCAATTACCTGATCTACCCTAGTGATGGAATAGGGCGACATGAAGGTCTCACTCCCAATCAATGGGTAAGTGACTGGGTTCTCTTCCTTGGTACCGCATCATATTATAATAAAATAGATCAATATGACTTTTGTCTCTCTAAGGAATGGTTCATCGGTCGGGGTACAATGGTGAGTTCATGGGGGTATGGAACTGGATCTGCGACTAAGGGCTTTGGAACTACACCTGCCTCTGATGCTGCTACCTTTGCTGTTGGATCCGCTACCAATAGCTGGTTAGCACTCGAACAGAATCCAGGATTCAAAATGGGGCTGGAACTAGGTGAGATGCTAATGCTTCATCTAATTATCCCACCCTTATTGCCTGCCCACTTCAACAGGCTCTCGAACAGGGTCCACCTATGCCTCCATTTCTGATGGGTAAACGGGGCCACTGCTACTTCCACTACTGTTTATTAGTCAATGAGGTCAACTACCTAGGTGGCACTATAAACCCCCTATTCCTAGCTACAGACTGATCAAAGTAGCACCTTTCATCATTCCATCCATCTCATTCTTGTTTCGCTCAAGGCTACAGGGAAGCACCCCAATTTCGAGTGGTGAAGGATCTTCCTTTAGCTCCGTGGACCTAACTGCCCTTGTTACTGGTGCATCTGCTTGTTCGGATGTTGGTAAGAAACTGCCTTTGGTTTTGGATTCATTTCACCCGGTCCTGCTCCTGCTACCCTTGCTTTAGCTTCCTTTATCTATGCTCCTAGTGCTGGTGGTTCTAGGTCAACAAGGTCAATCTCCTTTCCTGCTGCTATCTTTACTGCTCCCGTTTCAAGCGTTGCTACGGGGCTCGATCTCGATCCAGAAGGGCTGCTACGGGCTATCGAACTAAGGGCCCTATATTCTTTAGGGGTCACTCGCTATTCATATGGTGAGGGATCTTACTCTGCTGCCTACTATGCCCCTATCTATGTCCCTGTTACTTCATAATAATCTGCAGCTAGTATAGAATCTGGATATGCCTGAACTTCTGCGACTAAAGCTGTCTTGGCCTGCTGCTATGCCTTGTCCTTCCCTGTCATGTGTTTACAGATAAGATGGATATATAGGGGTTCACTCTTTCTTACATTCGCGGTGAAACCTTCTCGGAAGTGCATTAGTCATCTCCTGTAGCCGGTCTTCATTTGCTGTGCGAACAAAAAGCTATGGGTCATAGGCCACAAAGCTGGGCAGGTTTATGGTGCTCTCCGGTCATTGTATGAGCGAAATCCATCAGTAGTTGGAAAAGCAACAGAGTAAACATCCTTTCGATTAGTTACAGAGCCAATTTCATATCCAGTAGCATAACTCCCCGGTAGGGATAATTTATAAGTAGTAGCATGGATGGACGGGTAAAGTAGTGAGATAAGACAGGAGCAAAGCCAGCATCCTTATTGGTAGGGACAGATCCAAGCGTGGATCAACATCCGGGCACAAAGACGGATCCAGCCCCAGGTGAGTTTGACCGGGTTATAGCTTCTCCACCGGCGGCATCTTGTCCAGAAGGAGCAACAGAGGCAAAGACATTGAAAGCAGAGGCTAGGGCAGAGCCAGTTGATTGAGTTGAACCAATCGAAGTTGACCGAGAACCCATTTCAGTTTACCCATAGGCAGGGGCCATAGAGGCGGGGGGTCGAAGTTAAGGCAGAGTCAGGAGTATCAAAGCAAGCATCAATAAGGGCGTGGGCATCCCCTCGCTTGGTTCCAGCGTTTTCGATATGAATACCCCGGCACCGTGAAGAATTCCGGGAGTAATACGATCAACATCCACCAAGCTAGGGGTACGGATCTACACTGATATAGCTCTGCCATTCCACCGACCCATTCAACCAAGACACTGGGATCAAGCAATCAACAGGATAATATCCACCATGCAGCTGAAGAACCAATTGACCGAGAAGCAGATCCGGTTCCATATCGGGATCAATACCCAGTTATGGTTCAAGCAGCAGAGAAGGTGATAGCAGCGGGAAAGTAAGCAGCATTATAAGCAGCATAGCCTATTGAAGTTCGAGATATGGAACTGAACGAACCTATAGATAGATACACACAGGACCTTTTCGCGCATTATATTCATATATATATGGATATGGCCTTACGGATGGCCTTACGGATGCTTTGTATGAGTCTGCCCCTTTGCTTACCTTTGGCGGCCCCCTAAACCCTTCCCCTCCGGTTGGGGCTTGCACTTGATGCTATTATTACTTATATAAGATT
>APFE031143794.1:9859-62482 GCA_000404065.3 Pinus taeda | reverse complement strand
GGAAGAGAGAGAAGGAAAGATGGAGGGAGAGAGAGATGGAGTGTGAGGGGGAGAGAGAGGGAGGAAACAACAAAGACATATAGAAATACAGGTTGGGAGAGAAAGGGAGTGACAAGGGAGAGATGGAGAGAAAGTGAAGGAGAAAGGAGAGGAAGGAAGAGAGAGAGAAGGAGAGGAAGGAAGAGAGAGAGAAGGAGAGGAGAGATATAGGGAGAGAAGGTGTGAGAGCCTAGAGCTTGCGAGCACCCGAGAGAGTCAAAAAACTGATGATCAAGGTTAAAAGCACGGGGTTGCAATGAAAGTGCAATAATCACCTCCATTTGGTTAGAGGAAACTTGGGTTATTACGTTTGGTTAAAGGTGACTTGGATGTAGAATTCCAGTTATATGCAATCAAGTCGTGTGGTGAGATGTGTGATGAGCCATGTGATGAGGAAGTGCGATGGGAGTGTGTGATAGCTGGGCATGCTTGACGACCCGAGTTGGGCATTTTGGTGGGTGTATGCCTCGGTGAGATGGCCATGGGCTAGTCAACACAAGGTATGATGCGCATGCCCACACCTAGTACGTGGAGCGACCAAAAGGTTGTGTGAGAGTGGATGAGTGAGCGAGTAGACTCATGAGCTCAGTGAGCGTGGCATGGGCCGACGTGAATGACCATTCAATGGAGGGTAGCAATATATTTCAAATTAGTTGGGCCGACATATATGTATATATATATATATATATATATGGGAATGTCGACGTGCAAATTGAGGATGGGGCAACATGAAAAATAAGTGGAAGGTCGTGATCCTTGATGCTAATGCAAAGGTAACATGCTTATATATTGGGTATCAATGGATGTACGAAAGCCATCATCGAACTCGACCAAGTCAAGAGAGAGTGAATACAAAAATCACTGAATGAGGAGAGTTAAAGCCACACACGGAGTGTAGAAGGTGGAATCAAGTTGGCAATGCAAGGATTGGGGTTTCTCAGTGAATTGAACAACTATGCAGTGGAAAGTTATAGCACGGGCGGGTTGAATTAGCAATCTGAACCGCAGGCTTGATGGGCAGAACCCAATGAGATTTGGGTGTTGAGGCATCACGTGACTCAAGCCACTACAATGAGCTATGAGAAGGCCGAGATGACAATGCACACCAAGAGGCTGTTGCCGATAGTGCCAAAAGGCAAGTGTGGGTAGTTCCTAGAGTTACAACACCGTCAGTGAATAGAGGGATTTGGACATAGTTGCAGTAGAGTGAATGAGGGTCTTTGGGATTGCAAGAGACTGCACTATAGTGTGTTGAGTGTGGTGAAGTGAAGGGAGGTTATGGAAAGAGGTGTTAAGGGTGTGAGTGAACCAAAACGACAAATGAGGTGCATGGTAGTGCCATGGGGAGTTCAACAGTTTGGGAAAGTGTGCAGGGTGGCACGACTTGAGCATTTTGTAGTCACAATTTTTAAAATAAAGGTGTGGAGGCCAAGGCTTGTTGGCAACACCGAATTGTATGATTTTATGTATAATCAAATTAGAGAATCTATATATATACTCATATTCGGCACACCCTAACTTATGGGAGTTTCCTCTCGCACATATGATGATGCGTTGATGATTTTCGTTGTGTATTTATATTGATGATATGATTAATTGAAGAGTTTATTTTCGTTGTGATAATATCATTTGAAGTAATAATTGTTGGGACATGGTCCCCTCGGGTAACTTTTGTAGCTAATTTTGTTAATTATGTAAAGTCTCCACATTTTGAGGGAGGAAAGAGAAAATGTCATAGGATTCAAAAGGGACTTTAGTCCCTTAGTTTGTTAGAACATAGGGTGTTTTGTGACCTCTCCATGGTTCACGAACCATGGTATTGTAATGGAACAAACTATATATAGGAGTCATAGTGGGTCATAGGAAGTGAGTTAATAATGGAAGACATTGTATGGGCAAGTAGTGTGAGGCACAAAAGTTTGTTTCCTGTACTTAAGCGAAGGGGAAGGATCATACAACTTAGTGCGCAAAGACCTTGGTAAGTCTACAAGTTGAGTGTGTGGTCCACTGCACCTGCGTGCATAGGGAAGAAGAGTTTGTGATAGAAGGATTATATCTAATAAAGACTATTTTGGAGAAATAATTCAGTATTTTTAATTTATATTTACTTATGCAATTTATGTGTATTCGTTATGTTTTCTGTACTTATCTCAAGGCACACTTAAATTGATTTACGAAAGTTGTTGATTTACATGTTTACTTAATATTATGAATGTTTAAAGTATTCCGTGAAGGGTTAGATTATGTTTTCTGTAAGTTACTATGATTCTTGCATTTTAAGAGTTAGGGTTCGCAAAGGTTGGGATAAAACCCTATAAGTAACACAAACCCACCACTCACACCTCTCAACCCAAAAACTTGGTTTTGTCATCCCCCAATATTTCTTTAGGTGAGACTCGAACATGCACTACACGGGTTGTTTCCCAAAGGGCCAAGATTTTATGGTTTTGTTGGTTGGCACACGTAACTATGAACCTACGTTACGACCCCTCAAGTGAGAAAATTTCCTAAGTGTTTGTTTAGGCATATTGTGTACATTTAAGTATTGGTGAAAATAAAAAGTGTAGCAGTGTCACACCTGCCTATGTGTGGTTGAAAGACTACCAACGAGATAGGGCATGATAGTTGTATGAGAGCCTAATTTTTGTAGGGCTTTGATTGAAGAAGAAGTAGTTTGACAGAGACAAATTTCAAGGTTGAAGTTGAATGGATTGGTGTATGGTCATAACAATATCACAAGAAACAATGATGGTAGACAACATAGAAGAACCTCAGGTGACAAGTGAATTTAGCGTGAATATCGAGATAGTTTTTATGGACACGGTATTGGATCATATGGAGGAATTTTTTTCAAAAGTACCTTTGTTGGAAATTGAGAATGATGAATTTCGAGGTAATTTCGTGAATTTGGAAGAGGAACATCAAAACTTCAAGGTTCGGTTTCAGTATACTGAATGGAATTATGCACAAACACACAAGGAAGTAAAAAACTTTGGGGTTGCAAGAGATCAAGGTTTGGATGGAATATTGAAATTTTAGAAAGCTCTTGATGATGCTAGGAATAAGATAGTTGTTTCACAGAAACCAATTGGGGAGGGACCAATTGGAGGTACTACTCATGTGAAAGTCAAGGAACCTCATTCTTATGATGGGATGAGGAGTGACAAAGAAATTGGAAATTTTTTATGGGATATGGAGAAATACTTGGAGTGCTTGGGGATTCCTCATGATGAAGCCAAGGTCAAGGTAGTGTCTCAATTCCTTACTAGGGATGCTAAGATGTGGCAGAGACAGAAGTTCGATTAGGTTTCTAATGGTGATGTTGATGGCATCTCTACTTAGAATGATATGAAGTAAGATTTGGAGGCTCACTTTAGCCCACATGACGAGACTTGGGATGAAAGGACGAAGATTAACTACATTAAGAAAATAGGGAATCTACATGCATATCAATGATAATTTTTAGAGTGGTCTTGGAACTACCTGATATGGTGAATAAAGACAAGGTATTCAACTTAATTATAGGATTGAAACCTTGGGCATGCAATGACGAGTAGAGGCAACATATCAAAACTCTATAGGAAGAATTTGTTGTAGTTGATAGGATCGTAGAACGTTATGATGAAGGGACCGAAGAGAGGAAGAAGAAGTCCGACAAAGTGAAAGAGAAATATAAAAGGGAGGATAATTTGAGATCGTGTGACAAGTCGAATACGAAGAAGCATTTGAAATGTTGGTTGTGAAAATAGAACCACACACTAAAGAATTTTCCTTCTAGACTTGATGGTGGCTTCAACGACACAAAGTAGTGCAAAGAAGAAGGAGGAGGAATCATAGTTTGGGGTGATGCAGATTTTGGTAGTTGCGAGGATTAGGGAGGCTATCGCAAGGTGCGATCCTTAGAGGAAAAAGTTGCAGTACATTAGCATGAAGGTAGGACAAGGCACTTTACTCACTGTGTGGGACAGTGGTGTGACTTATAACTTCATTGGGGAAGAAGATACGAGTAGAGTGGGGTTGAAATTCTCACCAACCCAAGCTCATCTTAAAGCAGTGAACTCTCCACCAGATAAATTCATTGGCATGGGAGAGAATGTGGATGTGAACATTGGTGAGTGGTCTCAGAAGATCAACTTCACAATTGTGTGGATTGATGAGTATGAGGCAGTATTGAGTATGGAAGTTTTGAAGCAATATGAGGGTATGATGGTGCCACATATGAAGAAGTTGTATGTTTATGACATATGGGATGATGAACCTTTGGGGGTACCGATCATGGAAGTTATGATAGCTTGGTGTAAATTGACAACATTGAATGTGGAGGATATTAAGTGGGATGAAGAACTATAGGAGATATTTTTTTGTGCAGAGACAAAAATCACAGAGCAGTCAAACGTTATTAGAGAATTATCTAATAATATCCTCGATTTAATAGGGAAGCTAGAGGGAGTGGAAGGGAACAAGGATGCTTAACCAGAGACTCAAGAGGAAAGCTCAGAAGCATACATGCATAGATTAGAAGAGGAGAACATTGATAAGTGGATTGAGTTGTTGGAGAAGGAGGATGGATATCCATTAGCTTTCCTATCCCCTCCCTCTTTCTAGATTGACATGAGGATGATGCTCATTTTCTTTTGCTTATGGCAGTGCGTCCTCTCTATGCTTTTATGAGCAAGCACATGGCGTGATATGGACATGATTGATAGGAGTATGTGAAGATAGTCATGATGTGAGGATCATGTGTTCTTGTGAGGTTGATGTTGTGGTTGGATTAGCTACCCAACTAATCACCATCAAACGGGGATCTAGCACACGATTGTACTACAGAGTTTAATGAGATTGAAGCATGGACCAAGTCACGGGTGGAGCTATTTGGGTGCCCAAATATATGGATATGTCTTAGTGATAGAGGTTGTTGAGATGGTGTTTTCGAGGACGACAACATTTTGAGAGTGGTGGAGGATGTCAGGGGTTGATGTTAGTGAGCACCCAAGAGATTCGAAAACCGACGACCACAATTAAAGATGTGTCATCACAACGGAGGTGCAAGGACTGACCACATTTGGTTAAACTTGACTTGAGTTAATAGATATGTCAAAGGTGACTCACAGGCAAACTTTTGGTTTTATGTGATAGAGTCGTACGATGAGATGTGTTATGAGTTGTGCAATGAGAAAGTGCGACGAGATGTGCGATGGGAGCATGTAATCGGTGGGTGTGTGTAGGTTTTAACCCCATATAGAAATTACCTGCGTACAAATTCTAAAACACAAAAAATAAACATGTGAGAGAATAGCACATAAAACACATATACACAAACATTTTCCCCTGGATCTGAAAACCAGGACTACCAACTTGATTTTTCATTATGTTCATTTCAATGTTACAATCCATATTTATACATGCTAAAGCATCCAATACCATGGACCAAAAACCATCGCGTCCAAAACCATGGTTACCTACATCCCTCAAACCCCCTTGTGATTCCCCTCGCTATGCAATCAGCATAATGAAGGGGGTGCTCCACCCCCCTTCTAACCCCCCAATTAACTACATGGGCTAGTTGTGGAAAGAATATAACACAACCCAACATTCACCCACTTATTGTTTTATTTCCGTAGGGGGCAACAAGAGAGCTTAGTCATTTATCTAGCCCTACAACGCCCATTGTTTCTGTACACCAAGTGAACTTCTGAGAGCTCATAGATTTTGTCAATGCATCTGTAGTATTTTTCAAAGTGTCCACCTTTACGAGCAACACCTTTTTGTCTTCTATCATATCCCTCACAAAGTGATATTGAACATCACTGTGCTTTGTCTTTGAATGATATGCATTGTTCTTTGCCAAGAAAATTGCACATTGGCTGTCACAGTCTATCCTTATAGCTCCCTGTACTAACCCCATATTTGAACACAATCTCTGCAACCAAATTTCTTCCTTGCTTGCATGAGTGGCTACCATGTATTCTTCGTCTGTAGTTGATAGTGCCACTACATAGTTTTTCTTACTTATCCAACTGACTCTACCTCCAAATAGGTTAAACACATACCCACTTGTAGATCTTCTCTGATCCAAATCTCTAGCCCAGTGTGCATCAACAAAGGCATGAATATCCAACACTCTGTCCAATCTTGTTCTTCCTTGATAGCACAAACCATAATCACTAGTGCCACACAAATACCTGAAAAACTCGCTTCACTTCTAACCAATGCTCCTTTCCTGTTTTTGACATAAACCTGCTCAATACTCCCACTGCTTGTGCAATGTCTGGTCTACTATAGACCATTGCATACATCAAGCTATGGAATGCACTTGCATATGGAACATGGGACATGTCCTCTTCCTCTTATTGTGTCTTGGGACACTATTTCGCATATAACTTTACTCCTACACGAATAGGAACCTTCACTACTTTACTATCCTGCATATTAAATATCTACAATATTGTCTCGACATACTTCCTCTAGATTAATGAGAGCTTCCTCTTTGTCCGATCTCTTTTAATTTCCATGCCCAAAATATAGTTTGCAGCAGCAAGATTTTTCATGTTGAATTTGCAAGACAATTGGGTCTTCAAATCATCGATAATTTCTTTGTCATTTCCAACCAGAAACATATCATCCACATACAAGACCAAATGAATAGCATGGTCACGAGTTAATTTAAAATACACACAATGATATACTTTTCTTCTCGTGAAGCCAAGTCCCCTTATAAATGTAACAAATTTCTGATACCACGTCCTTGGTGACTATTTTAACCCATACAAAGACTTCTTTAACTTGCATACTAGTTCTTTATTACCCTTCACCGCAAAGCCTTCAGGTTTCTTCATGTAGATTTCCTATTCCAGATCCTCGTGAAGAAATTTTATCTTCACATCCATCTGTTCTACCTCAAAATCAAAAGAAGGAGCAATAGATAAAAGTAATCTAATAGAAGTTACCTTTGCAACAAGAGAAAAAATATCACCAAAATCAATTCCTGGCACCTGGGAATAACCTTTTGCTACCAACTGAGATTTGTATTTCTCCACCTTTCCTTCTCCATTTGTCTTCTTATTCAACACCCATTTGCTACCAATGGGTTTCCTTCCAGCCAGCAACTCTACCAGATCCCAAGCCACATTTTTGTGCAAAGATGCCATTTCGTCAACCATGGTCTCTTTCCAAAGTTTTTCATCCTCTCAATCTACTGCTTCCTTCACAGTTATGGGACCATCATCAGTAATAGATAAAGAAAAATTTGAATAGAAAGAAGATGGACTATACCTTTTTGGCTCCCTTATTTCTCGGACTGATCTTCTCACACCCAGAGTTTGTGGCTCTTCATCTTCAGATTCCTCCTTAACTGTAGAGTTTGATTCTTCCTCCTTTAGCTCAAACTCTATCTTCTTAGATTCATTTGTTTGGACTTCATGTTTAGTAACATATCTCACCTCTCTAAACACCACATCTTGGTTGTACACAACCTTCCTTGTTACTCGGTTCCAAAGCTTATAACCCTTTAAACCATCCTTATACCCAATAAAGACACACTTTTCAGATTTACTATCCAACTTGGTTCGTTTCTCCTTTGGAACATGTACATATACATCACATCCAAATACCCTCAAATGTGAAAGAGAGGGTTTCTTACGACTCCATACCTCTTGTGGAATTTTATCCTCCAAAGGTGATGAAAGTGATCTATTAACGAGGTATTATGATGACTCCATTACCTCTGCCTAGAATTCCTATCTCGACCTGGCTCCATTGAGCATGTTTCTTGCCTTTACATCAACATCTTTTTCATTCTTTCTGCAACTCCATTTTGTTGTGGTGTATATGGAGTAGTCTTTTGCTGTTTAATACCACACTTCTTATAGAATTCTTCAAATTCCTTACTGTAAAACTCTCCACCATTATTTGTCCTCGACACCTTTATCTTCTTCTCTATTTGGTTTTCCACCAGACCCTTGAATTCTTTAAACTTGTCAAAGACTTCAGATTTCTTCTTAAGGAAATATATGCATGTATTCCTTGAGAAGTCATCTATAAATGATACATAGTACACAGACTTACCCAGTGATGGAACCTTCATAGGTCCAAACACAATTCTACTCACCCGATTCTACTTCCCATATACACAATTTTCATAGAAATCAAAATCAAGAGAGCTATTACTCATAGCTTCTACCATACCTTTACCATGAAGTATTCGAAGGCCGTTCTCTCCAATAAGTCCAAGCCTTTTAAGCCAGAGCATGGTCTTCTCTGTAGAGACCACTAGATTTTCTGCTCCACTTTCAGGAACCATGGAACTATTGCACCCATCAGCAACATTGCTACCTTGCAGCTTATACAGAGTTCTAATTCAAACTCCCCTCATTAATACTAGTGCCCCCCAAACCATCTTGCAGGTATCCTTTTCGAACATTTTTTTTACACCTACATCATCTTGCTTGCTTACATAAATTAGATTTTTGGTTAACGCAGGAATCTACATAATACCTTGAAGTGTTCTAACCCTTCCACCTTGCAACTTTAACTTTACTTTTCAACGACCAATGATTCTAGCCTTCCTGTGATCCCCCAAGAAGACATCACCGCCATCATATTTCTCATACTCGTAGAACCACTCTCTATGGGGAGTGATGTGAAATGATGCACCTGAGTCAATCAGTGATGCCTCATGATCTACATGTGTACTCAAAGAAGCCAAGTACACATCCCCACCTTCATCTAAGGTGGTTTTTGCCTCTGCTGAAGGAGAATCATCAGATCCCTTTCCTTTATCAGGAGATTTAGAGTGACAGTCCCTTTTATAGTGCCCTTCCTTTCTGCATTTCCAGCACACCATCTTTACAGGTTTTCCTGAAGAGTTAGATCTACCTCTAGGTTTAGATCTCCCACTCGATGACTTATTTTTGTTTCTATTCTAGGAGTGTCCTTGTACAGACAAGGCATCACCATTCTAACTCTCCATATTTTTCCATCTCATCTCTTCCATCAGCAAGGATGATACTATTTCATCAAACTGCAAGGTATTTGCATTGCTACCTATTGCAATAACGAAACTATCCCACGAATTTGGTAAAGAACACAAAAAACTGATGCACTTATCTGCATTTGAAATTTTAATATCAATACATGCTAACTAAGTTACCACAATATTAAATGTGTTCAGATGCTCTGTTATGGAGTCTCCATCTTTCATCCTCAGGTTATAAAACTTTTTCAACGGGAACAGTTTATTCACCACGGACTTAGATTGGTATAAAGTCCCTAACTTGTACCACAAAGCCTTCGCCATAGCTTCCCCCGATACATTCAGCAATACTGAATCTGAGACACACAATTGTATTATGCTCTTTGCCTTTCGATCCAACTTCTTGCATTCTTCATCGGACACTCCCGTTGGTTTAGTACCTGGATCTACCACGATCCACTGATCTTTATCCACCAATAGATCCTCCATCTTGAGTTTCCACAACTAAAAACTCTAACCATTAAATTTCTCGATATTTATCTTTCTACTGCTCACCATCTTCTTTCACCACCAGAATCAATCTCAAAGATCTCCCACTGAACAGGGTCTACTAGTAGCCTGAGTGAAACCCTCAGCAATAGAGGTGTCCCCTTTTAACCCCGTACAAAAATTACTTGCATATGAATTCTAAAACACAGAAAAGAAATAATGTGAGAGAATAACACATAAAACACATATACACAAAGATTTTCTCTTGGATCCAAAAACTGGGACAACGAGCTTGATTTTTCATTATGTTCCTTTCAATGTTACAATACATATTTATACATGTAGAAGCATCCAATACCATGGAACGAAAACAATTGCATCCAAAACTATTGACCAAAAAACCATCGCATCCAAAACCATGTGCGAAAATCACCCACAAAACCATAGGTAGGTGTGCCGAACCTAACATAGGGTCCAAAACCAAAATTTTTTGGGGCATTTCCCTTGACCCCATAAAATGGGGTTACCTACACCCCTCAAACCCCCTATGACTCTCCTCACTACGCAATCAGCACAACAAAGGGGGGCTTCACCCGCTTTCTAATTTCATGGTTAAGTACATGGGCTAGTTGTGAAAATAATATAACACAACCCAACAGCATGTTGGGCAACCCGAGTTTGTTGTTCAGGCAAGCATGCATCCATACAAGGCACCCATGGATGATTGGACACAAGGTGTGTCAAGGGAGTCCACACATAGTATGTGGAATGACCAATAGGTTGGGTGACTCTTGATGAGTGTGTAGGTAGACCGACAAGTTGGGCGAGTGGTGGCATGGGCCGACCTGAATGACAAGGAAAATGTTCTATTTTACATGAGCTGGGCCGAAATATATACATGGGAAGGATTATGTTTAGATGGAGCTTCAGTCGACCTTAATGATAAGTGAAAGGTAGTAACCCTTGGTGTTACAACAAAGGCAACACAAATAAATATTGGGGATCGATCGATGCTCGAAAGGCATCATCGAACTCGACCAAGGAAAGCAAGAGAAAACACAAAAATCGTAGAATGAGAAGCACTCAATCCACTAGCGAAGTGCGAATTATTGACCGAGGTTGGTGACGCAAGGATTAGGGTTTCTAGGTGAACCGAGTAATAGTGTGATAGGTAGTCATAGTAAGGTAGGGTTGAGTTAACACTCTCGACTGCAATTTGGATGGGCAAAACCAATCGAGAGTTAGAAATCAAGTAGTTAGATGATCTGAGCCCCTACATCGAGTTGCGGGTAGGGAAACACAATGACGCACACTAAGAGGCAAGTGCGGGTAGTGAATCAAGCTCCCACACTCCCAATGAATGGAGGATTTAGGCATAGTTGCAGTAGAGTGAACAAAGGAATTTCAGATTCTATGAGAGGGCACGAAAATGTGTCGAGTGTGGTGAAGTGTGGGAAGGCTATGACAAGGATTCTCGGGGACATGGGGGTGAACCGAAAGGATGTATGGTGGGCACAATAGTGCTGTGAGAAGTTCAATAGTTCAAGTAAGCATCCACAATGACATGACTTCAGCATTTTGTAGGCACAATTTTGTAAAATAAAGGTGTGTAGACCAAGGTTTTTTGGCAAAACCAAATTGTATGGTTTTATGTACAATTGAATTATAGAATGTATATATATACTCATATTGGACAAATTTTAACTAATGGGAATTTCCCCTCCTGCATATGATGATGTGTTGACTATTTTCACTATGTATTTATATTGATTATATGATTAATTGAAGAGTTTATTTCCATTGTGATAATAAGAATTGAAGTAATAATTGGCTAAGAGTTTGGTTAAGAATAATTCATATGTTGAAGTATTGGTAAAAAGAAAAAGTGTAGTGGTGTCACACCCACCTATGTGTGATTGAAAGACTACCACTAGGATAGGGGTGTGACAGAAGGAGATACAGAGAGAAGGATAGAGGGAGGTGGGAGAGTAAGTGAGGGAGAGGAAGGAAGAGAGAGAGAGAGAAGGAGAGAAATTAAGAGAAATCGAGGAATAGATAAAGGTAAAAAGAGAGATGGAGAGAGAGGGAGAGAAGGGGAATAGAGAGAAAGAAAAGCAAGGTAGAGAAAGGGAGAGGAAGAGGTAAAATATGATATATATATATATATATATATATAAATATAATTTATTTGAGTGTGTATGTTTGAGGGTAAGATAGAGAGAAAAAGAAGGAGACATAAAGGGAGATACATATATAGTTAGAGGGGGGAGAGAGGGATGAAGAGAGAGTGAGAGGGCAGGAGGGAGGGAGGAAGAGTGATAGGTATGGAGGAGAGATAGTATGTGTGTTTGGGGAGGTCAAATAGAGAGATAAAGGAAAAATGGAGAGAGATATAAATATAGATGGCAGGAGGGGGGAGAGGGAAAAAGAGAGATACATAGAGAGGGAGGGGTAGGCATAGAAAGAGATAGAGAGTTGGGGTAGAGAGAGAGATTTGGCAGAGTGGGAGGGGGGATATATAAGGAGAGAGGGATGGTGATAGAGATAAGGGTTAAGGGCGGAGAGAGATGGAATAAGAAAGGGACACATAGAGACAAATATAGATATTATATAGTATTATATAACCAACCTACATCCATATAAACCCTAGATATTAACTCAAAAACATAGGTTTGAACCTCGAGAGATTTGATCCCTCTCTACGCTTGATATATCTAAGCTGAACATGGATCCTGATTTGGGAAAAACAGAAAAAACTTTCATGGAAAAACACTGCACAAACTTTCCCTTCTACGCCCATCGCACCCTGCTTGTGTATAGGGTGAGATGCATATTGACTGGCCAATGGCTAGCTCGGTATGCATCTCACCTTTCGATGTAGACTAGGTGTGATGGGAGGAGAACGAATTCTTCAAACACCTGGGGCCCAGAAGAAAAGAGAAAGCATGCTCAAAATTAGAAAAGGATGGAATGTAATTGAAGAGCTCAGGGCTAGCTCCTACCTAGTCCTGACGGCACGAAGAATAGTCCACTAGATCTCCTAAAATCAGCTGATGAAATTTGAGGGGGAAACACCTCTGGAGCTCCAACAATCCCAAATTTGAATCAAATGGTAAAAATGAGAGGTAAAACTGCTTTTATGTTACTATTCACATAAGTAAGGTAAAATGTTAGTTTTTAACTCATCTTTCAAGCATGTATTTGCATTTCTAATCAATTTGATGGAGTAATTGAATAGGTTGTATGACCGTCGAACGAATATAATGTTAACGGTAAATTGAACATCTCTGACTATTATCTTGAGTAATGTTACCATAGGGTTCAAGCTCATTAAAAAATAAACCCACCTTTGAGCATAGTTTCTAAAGATTCAAGCTCATTAAGAAATGAATTCACCCTTGGTAAATGACCTTCATGATTTCCTTGCTATTAGCCTTTTGAGCCTTTGTTGTGTTCTTATTATCACCTTCATTCTTTTGGCCCATCATACACTTCCACTTGATTGTTTACCCTTTTGAGGAAAAACTGCGACGAGTGATTCTGTTACCCACCCTATTTACACTGCCATGTTTGAGAAGCTCCAAACTTACGTGGAACGAGTTGTTACCTAAAAACATCACTCATTCCTAAAAAATGAGTCTCTTTTAAGCTCTTTTTAGACTTGTAAAATATGAAAGTATTGCTGAGCTACTAGCCTTTCAAGCTCGTTAAAGTAAGGGGAAGCATCATCCCTCCTCTACATTTTAATCTTTTTGGACGTGAGGGATCATTCCACAAAAAGATATAGTGCTTGTCTTTTTTAGCTCACTAAAGCTATAGAAAAGTCATCTCTTTCATATTATTTTATATTTTTTTAGACTTAAGAGATTATGCTACGAAAAAAGGATTGCTAGATTTTCCTTTCCGTTTCTTTTCAAACTCTCTAAACATGAAAAGGACTGAGTTATCTTTGTCATTAAACTTGTTAAAACAATAGCGACAAACTTGTCCATCCCGATAAGAGTGAGTTTCGGTGTCGCTAGGCTTGCTAAAACATAGCGACATGTTTGCCAAAAGGGAAAATTATAGAACAAGCATATGTTATCGTCCTCAAGCATGACAAAAATAAAGAGGTATTGGTCAGCAGTGACTAGGGAAAAAAGGGAACAAAACTTAAAGAACTTTATTGGTAGGAGGTCACTTTTGAACATGACACTTTCACTCCATCACACTGATTGAGTCGGGTTGGGTTATTTCGTTCACCGGTCACATCACCATTGGTCCTCTGTACCATCCATTTTTTGGGTTAATGCTACCAATCCATCTGTGTCGCCCAGATGTTCAAGAGCAATCATTCAGAGAATTCACCAACCTAGCTAATGCCTCATCCACTGCAATACCTTCACGCTCGATTTTTCATGACTGCCATTCCTAAACCTTGTATCATCATATCGTTTTCACCTCCAGAAAATCATTTGCTTTGTTTCATGTCGTAGATGTGGGATTCATTAAGGCTCTCCTACGATGGGTCACTTCTTGTCATCAGCGCATTATCCAAGAAGTTGACTTAGGAACAACCTTTTAAGTACTTTGAAGCTTGCATGCCTCATTGGCAAGTTTCTCACTTTGGGTGACAGGTTTACCTCAATGGCCTTCGACTAAAAGATTTTGCGTGGTGTTCGACATCGACTCATATATTCACACCACGTGAATTATATAGTAGTACCGTGAGGGTCATTATCATTCTCGTTGATTCCTATCGCGCCTGTTAACAACTCACATCATTAGCTGGTAATCATGTGATGTCTTTCCATGTCTAACTTCCAAACATCTATTCACATGGATCGAATTGTACATCGAGTGAAGATTGAACGAGTTTGAAGACCCCAGATCTAGTTTGATCCATTCGAGCTGCGATATATTCAAGAAAATAAAGACATCAAATGTACACCATAGTTGTATAGATGATCATCCAAAATAAGGGATGATGGCTCTACAAGAATCACCAGTCTATAATAGCGAAGGATTTTCTGTCCCATGTACATGAAAATGAATTTAAAAATCAAAGCATGGGAATGCCCACCTTAGCTAGATCATGAAAGTAATATGAAGATAATGTATTGTACTGTATGTTATTATAGGTCACCTTCCAGTTCGAAGACCTCGGATCCTCATGATAAAGCATTTCACCCGACATCCGAAGATTTATGAACTCATGCTTTAAGGGGCACCTGTTATAGAAATATTGGGCACTGCAACCCCAGTCACATATGTCGATAAATAGAGGGCTCTCAAACCCCTAAAAGTGTTGTTTCACACCCTAAAGGATCATGGCCAACTAGTTACATCATTTCCGAGAAGTTCCACCTAAAAAACCACTTAGAACTGGCCAAAACTCGACCATACAGAGTACTCCATGCTTAGGGTGTGATGCATACTACCTGCTACACTAGCCAAGTGCGATGCATACTGAAAGAGCCTATTGTGGGGTGCGATGGGAGAGAGTAGACAAATGGCAGAGGTAGTTTGCTAAGTGCAAACCCAAAGAATCTTCTAGAAACTTCTCCTATGACACTTGCCTCTCTGAATTCACCCAAGGATGAGTAAGAGATCATGAAATCTCCAAGTGGAACCAATAACTATCAGGGAAATGACATTAATCAAAAACCCAAAAGCTGACTCACCCCTCTGCAAATATCTATAAATAGATCCCTCATCTTAGAGATCTAGAGGCTGGAATTTTGTAACTTGTAAGGAAGTGATGTTGGTTTCTCTTTGAGACATTGTATTTTTGAGTGATCTTGCTTTTCATGAGGTGAAGAGGGCTTTCATGCTGGGAGGATGATGTTGGATCAGACAGCCAGGTTCCTTCATATACTTATGTATTTGTGAATCTTGCTATTTTTGAATGCACTTGTGTGGTTAATGTACTTCTAATTCTACATTGTTTATGGTATTATAGATCTCTATGCTTTGATGGTGTTTTCTTGCTTTGCCTCTACAGGTGTTCTCTAAAGCGGGACAAGTGAGAAAGGAGTGGCAAGCTCTATCAAAGGAGAGAGGAAACAAGTAAGGAGCCAAGTGAAAGATTCAGGTTGGTGCCCTATTCTTCTCTCTTATTTATCATACATAAAGGAAAACACAAGTTACTTTGAATTGTTCGTTTCTAAGATAGTTGCCCGTCCTAGTGGGACTAGGAGATCAAATAGACACTAGTTCTCTCGGAAATAGTATTGTGCTCTTTGCCTTCTGATCCAACTTCTTGCATTCTTCAATGGACACTCCCGTTGGTTTATTACCCAGATCTACCATTATCCACCGATCTTTATCCACCAGCAGATCCTCCATCTTGAGTTTCCACAACTCAAAACTCTCACCATTAAATTTCTCAATCTCTATCTTTCCAGTGCTCGCCATCTTCTTACACCACTAGAATCAATCTCACAAGTCTCCCGCTAAGTAGGGTCTATCACAGGCCCGAGCAAAACCCTCAGCAATATAGTAGTCACCTTGAAGCCAAAACAGCTTTGATACCAAATGTAGGTTTTAACCCCATACAAAAATTACTTGCATACAAATTCTAAAACATAGAAAATAAATAATGTGAGAGAATAACACATAAAACACATATAAATAGAGATTTTCCCCTGGATCTGAAAACCGAGACCACTAGCTTGATTTTTCATTATGTTCCTTTCAATGTTACAATACATATTTATACATGCAGAAGCATCCAATACCATAGACCGAGAACCATTGCGTCCAAAACCATGGACCCAAAAACCATCACATCCAAAACCATGTGTGAAAATCATGCACAAAACCATAGGTAGGTCTGCCCAACCTAACATAGGGTCCAAAACCAAAATTTTCTAGGGCGTTGCCGTGGACCCCGTTAAGTGGGGTTACCTGCACCCCTCAAACCCCCTATAACTCCCCTCGCTACGCAATCAGTGCAATGAACAGGGGGCTTCTCCCCCCTTCTTACTCCTTGGTTAACTACATGGGCTAGTCATGAAAAGAATATAGCACAAACCAACAGCATGTTAGGCAACCCGAGTTTTTTGTTCGAGCAAGCATGCGTCCATACGAGGAACCCATGGGTGATTCGACACTAGGTCTTTCAGGGGAGTCCACACATAGTATGTGGAGTGACCGATAGGTTGGGTGACTGTGGATGAATGCATAGGTAAACCGCCGAGTTGGGCAAGTGCTGGCGTGGGCCAACCTGAATGACGAGGAAAATGATCTATTTTACATGAGTTGGGTCGAAACATATACATGGGAAGGCTTATGTTTAGATGGAGCTTCAACCAACCTAAACAATAAGTGAAAGGTTGTAACCCTTGGTGTTACAACAAAGGTAACACACATATATATTAGGGATCGATCGAGGCTCGAAAGGCATCATCGAACTCGACTAAGGAAAGAAAGAGAAAACACAAAAATCACAGAATGAGGAGCACTAAATCCACTAGGAGAGTGTGAAATCTTGATCGAAGTTGGTGAGGAAAGGATTAGGGTTTCTAGGTGATCCGAGAAATAGTGTGAGAGGTAGTCATAGTAAGGCAGGGTCGAGTTAACACTCTCGACCGTAGTTTGGATGGGCAGAACTAGCCAAGAGTTGGGTGTCGAGTAGTCGGATGACCTAAGCCACTACAGTGAGTTGCGGGTAGGGAGACACAATGCCACACACTGAAAGGAAAGTGTGGGTAGTGATCCAAGCTCACACAGTCCCGATGAATGGAGGATTCAGGCATAGTTACAGTAGAGTGAACAAAGGAATTTTAGATTCTACGAAAGGGCACAAAATTCTGTTGAGTGTGGTGAACTGTGGGAAGGCTATGATAAGGATTCCCGACGGCGTAGGGGTGAACCGAAAGGATGTATGGTGGGCACAATAGTGCTATGGGAAGTTTAGCATTTCAGGTAAGTGTCCATGATAACACGACTTTAGGATTTTGTAGGCACAATTTTGTAAAATAAAAGTGTGTAGGCCAAGGTTTTTTGGCAAAACCAAATTGTATGGTTTCATGTACAATTGAATTAGATAATTTATATATATACTCATATTGGGCAAATTTTAACTGATGGGAATTTCCCCTCCCGCATATGATGATGTGTTGATTATTTTCACTGTGGATTTATATCGATTATATGATTGATTGAAGAGTTTATTTCCGTTGTGATAATAAAACTTGAAGTAATAATTAGCTAAGAATTTGGTTAATAATAGCTCATACATTGAAGTATTGATAAAAGGAAAAAGTGTAGTGGTGTCGCACCCACCTATGTGTGATTGAAAGACTACCACTACAATAGGCGTGTGACCAAAGGGGAGACAAAGAGTAGGATAGAGGGAGGGAGATAATTATAGAGTTGGAGCGTAGAGAAAGATATTGGGGGAAGAGATAGAGGGAGGTGGGAGAGGAAGGAAGAGAGAAAGAAAAGCATGGTAAAGAAAGGGAGAGGAAGAGAGAAAAAGGATTATATAATATATTATATTTAATATATATATATATATATTTATATATATTTATATAATATTAATTATATATAATATATATATTATATTTATATATATATATTATATATATATATATAGATATATATATGGACATAGAGTGAAAAATGGAGAGAGATATAAATATAGATGGTAGGGTGGGGGGCAGAGGGAAAAAGAGAGATACATAGAGCGGGAGGGGTAGGCACAAAAAGAGATAGACAGTTGGGGTTGAGAGAGAAATTTGGCAGAGTGGGAGGGGGGAGATATAAGGAGAGAGGGACGGTGATAGACATAAAGGTTAAAGGGAGAGAGAGATGGAATAAAAAGGGACACATAGAGACAAATATCGGTATTATATAGTATTATATAACCAACCTACATCCATATTAACCCTGGATCTTAAGTCAAAAACATAGGTTTGAACCTACAGAGATTTGATCCCTCTCTCCACTTGATATATCTGAGCTTAACATGGATCTAGGCTAGTATAAAGCAAAAGGGTGTGATTATAATATCAATGGTCATGACATAAAATAGTAAAGCATTCATGGGATATATTTGAAAAAGCCATAATGTATGTACACTTTTCAAAAAATCACTTTTGAAGGTAGCACTAATAATATAAAGCAAATTTGTGTGACTATAATCTTAAAGTCCACCACATAAAATTGTAATGTATTTATCGTATAAATATGAAAAATCCATAAATGTGTAGGAGGTATAAGGGTAAATGGATATATATAATAAAATTGAAGTGAAAAACATAAGGAACATAATATTTTATTAAAAGCGCAGTTATGTGTGTTAATGATATGTGAGATTTATAAGCATTGATGTAAATTGTTTTAAGAGTGTAGTATTTTCTTATTTAAAAGGAGTTTATTTAACATGGGTTCTTCATATTATGCAGTGATATTGAAGGTTCTTTGACATGAATAAGGTGAAGGCTTTCAATATTGTTATTAGAAAGGGTTGTTTTTCAATGGTTAATTTGTAATTTCTGGAAACATTATTGTTGTATTTAAACTTATATAAATGCATGCAAGAAGTCTACTATAATAAAATAAATTTTTTCCTCTATTATTATGAGAAAATTGTACACTCGTTTGTACACATTAATAGGAACTCAAAATGAGTAAGAAACATGTGGAGAGAACATTTAGAATTAGAAACATTATAAAAGGTAAAAATAAAAAGGTTTTCCTAAAAGTGACTTCAAAAATGAACCCTTGTGGGTCCTCCAAAGAGATTTAATTGCATCCTAGAAAATTTTTCTTTGATTACTGTGAGTGTCATAGAAAGTCTAGTCAACACTGTAGGAGGCATATTTGTTGAAATATAATCAATCTATTCACATTATAGACTCATAATTCAAGCCTTAAGTGCTGAGAATATTTAATGGAAGGAGGATGGTAGCTCTCATATTATTTATGATATAAACAGCCTCATTGATGAGATCACAGATGAGCTAAAGAGGAAGAGAGTGTTAAAAATCCTATAAATGAAAGTGCATCTAGGGGGGTAAGAAGAAATTATGCATTATTATGCTACCAAAATTTCTCGAGAGAAATCAAGCATACTAATGCTAGGATAATTACAGAATTTGAGACAGTTTTCTTTTATTCTTTGAGAAAGCAAGAGCTTGCGAAAATGATTGAGAATGGGAAATCCTTGTTGAGATATATTGAGTGCCATTTCTCAATAAAATCTCTTCAAGTGTCTTTGAAATTAATTTGTAACTCTTACACTACCAACAATCAATATAGAGTACCCTTTTCCTACTCTTGTGTTGTTTTTTTTTGCTTCATTGGTAGGGGCACACATTTCGAAGTCAACAAATAGAAGCTAAGATTCTCTGATTCCCATTGGATGTACGTATTTTAGTACTCAAGTGTAGGAGCACTTCCACCTTGAGTCGATTCAATTAGGTTGTTAGAAGTGTCGCGAGTAATTTCAAGATGTGTCCCTAGTACCCTCCTTGTATAACCCTCTTTCACACCTTGATTGGTTTTCGACTATTAAAAACATTGTAAGTACTTTGAGGATGTGGCCTTAGTACCCTTATACAAAACCTTCACAAGGCTACATTACTCATTGAGTGGAAGGACACCAGGTCTTTTAAGACTTTTTCATCATAGGCAAAGTGTCACAAGCCTTTATTTTATTGTTTCACACATGAAAAGAGTTAAAGGCAAAATTAACCGTTTATTCTTTGTTATGTCTTATGTATATGATACATTTGGTTTTCTAAAAGCACCCCCTCACAATATCTCTCTTACACCTTCTATAGCACCATAGGGGACCTAGGTTTTCCTACCACTCTAGGTACTTAAAATAGCTCCCACCTCTTCCAGGAGGAGATCTTGGTCTCTCACCACATCATCATAGGAAACAACATCCAACTACCTTGGTGGGGGCATTCATTCTTGGTGAAAAAATTTTAGGATATAGTTCCTCTCAAAGTACCCCTATCACCACCCCTCGAGGTAACCCCAATGCTACAATGGAAATTACCACTACCAACACTACCATGCAGGGGACCCCCATCAAAACCATAGTTAAAGTTTATCCCACAATGGAAAATACCATTTGTAACTTCATTCAACCTCTCAAACCTTATGAAGCTTACTAGTGATCCCATTGAATAGAATCAACAATGGACACCTATCCAAACCAAGTTACCATTGAATATTCCCAAATTGAAAGGAAAATAATGAGACGATCCCACCAACCATATCATGAAATTTCATCTATGGTGTTCCTTCAACAACATCATTGATGTCTTTGTTCGACTCAAGCTATTTCAACACATGCTCACCATCCCTGCTATGAAATTGTACAACTTAGGGAAATCGCCTCAATTAAAGCCAAAATCGAAACCAATGTATGAATAATCTAGAAAAGGAAAACAAGAATTCTATTATCTGGACTAAACATTCTTTTGTACTTCATGGAGAGTATAGACACTATACCCATAATCTCCCTCAAATCCTAGAGTTGAAACACATGAGGGAGGCTAGGGTATAGGGGGAGCAAACCAAAAACCTTCCATCATGGAAAATATATTTCCCCATCAAGGAACAATAGATACTCAACATGAGATTTGTCCTTCCCAATATCAAAATCAAATACGGGGAAGTTCTCATGACATCATTAGTCGTGACATCTACATGCAAGGAACATATGCCTTGCTCTAAATCCATAGTCGTAATTATGGAACCCCTTTGGAACGTAATCCCTCAATACCAATAGTACCCATTACCAATACAACTATGCCACCTTTTACCATGCAATGAAATCCCATTAAACCTATCTCCAAGATGGTGAATGGATTGTTACCTTGTAGAACCCATAAATAAAAGGAATCCCACAACTATAGTGTTATTGATGACCTCACTCAATCTCCATTTGCCACATTACATTTGGATGTGCTCTAACGTATCCATCTCAATGAAAATATTTGCTTTCCATGAGGGTAGAATTGATATTTTAAATCCAACCTCTTAGACGTCCATAGGAAAAAAATTAGTGTGTTTGTGGGGTTCAATATAATCTTGGTTATCTTTTTTATTCATAGAACTAAAGTATGGGTTTCATTTGAACAGTAAAATACCATATGTCCCTACAATCCAATGTATCTATTTAGTACATTGTTCTTCTCAATATGAACTTCTCAAACTTATCATTCAATATATGCTATAGCGTGAAATATTACCTTCATGAAAACGAAAATCATTACTCACAATATATCCAATAGACTTGGAAGAGAACTAACTTGAAATATACCCATAAAAATTAAAATTCTTGAATAATTAAAATAACTGTAAAGTTTAAAGATGGAAATCACTAGAAAAATCTAAAAGGAATGTACAAAACCAATGAAATGTCACAAATAAAATTTGATGTGGTCAAAAGAACTCAATGTGCTTCCATTTCGAACAATTGTTTGCTTTTGTTCCATAGTACGCCCTCTAGGGATGCCTCCCCTCCTATTGACTCCTCTACACACTCACTTTCTATTAAAAACAATAAAATATTCTTCATGTTGGAACTAATAAATTTGTTGGCTTGGTTGTCAACTACGAGTTAAAATTTTGATGAGCTCGTACTCGTTAGCTCTCATCATGAATATTGCATCAGGAATTTACATGTATGGACTTCCAAACACGACTCTGCATACATCAAAGGGAACCACATCTAAATCCACTTCACCAAGATACTCAAGAGTCATGGTAAATCTAATTTTACACTATTTTGTTACCTTGAGTTGTACATCCTTATTTACCCATCCCAATGGATATGGGTTTTGATGATCACAGACTTCCAGCCAAAACTTATTGACCACCTCTCGTGAAATAAGATTTTCATGTGATCATGAGTCAAACAAAGAATCAATCTTTGTCTTCTTGACCTGTATCTCTATATGAAAGAGTTTGTTGATTTCTATCTCTTCTTCATGATGCTCAAGGCTACTCATATTCACCTCCTTAAGCATTGATGTACGAATGATCTTCTCATCCACGTCTTAGGTGATTTCAACTTGGTTGCTCGAATCCATGGCCATGAGATTGTTCTTATTGCCATATTTCTTCTTATTCTTTAGGTTTAGCTCTTCATTCAACTTCTAGCACTTCTCCTTTGTATGGCTGTAAATGTTGGAGTGGTTGCAGTTCTTGCTAGGATATTTTCATTGGTGCATTGTGGTTGCCATCTTTTTATCTTTTACACCATTTCGTTTTTTCCCCTCCTTAGAAGCATATTGTTGCTCATTCTACTTCGATCCACTTGATTTTTCTCTCTTCAGCCCAATGTTTTCTAGGTATTGTGCTTGTACACAAGCCTCGTCCAGCTATTTTAGCTTGAACATCATCACTTGCTTGCATAGATAATGGTGCACACCTGCTAAATACTTGAGGAGTGCATATCGGTTCTTTGTATAGATACCCAACTTTATAACTATCTTTCTAAATTTCATGTCATACTCCACATTTTTTCCTAGATTTTAACTAAAGTAACTCCATTGGATCCACTCATCCTCCATGTGCCCAATGGGATAAAAATGTGATTTAAAGAGGGTTCTGAAATCCTGCCATTTAGTAACTCGAGGTTCTCCCTCCAACCTTAGGGTTTTCGTGTGGATATCCCACCAAGTGAGTTCATTGTCCTCTAATTTAGTCATGTGCATGAGATATTTTTCTCTTTCATGATCTCATGGACACTCAAAGAAACTTCGAGTTAGTGCAATGAGTGGTTCACCTTGAGAGCATTGATCTCACCATTGTACTACTTGACATCAACTCTTTCTTTCATTTTAAACACACATTGTAATTGGTTTACAACACTCAAGTTCACTTAATCCTTTTCAAGTTCTTTCTTCTACTTGTTCTTAGTTTCTCCCTAATCTTTTGATCTGTGTTCTAGTTTTTCCTCTCCATTTGAACCGCCATCATCTCCAAATATCTTGAACTTGTTATTCAATTCAGCCATGAGGAGGCTTACATATTGATTGATATCTGTGACTTGTTGTTCCAATCACATAAACAACACCTTCATAAGATCATGAGGTTTGGTTACATGTTACTGACCCATGATTAGGGTTTTATGATTTTGGGCCCGAACTATAGGTGTGAAAATAAGAAGGTCTACTTCTAAGTGGCATAAATTTTGCATATAAACTAAAATTGACTCACTTTTTATGTGTTGGAAATATATGTGTGTGTCGAACATGGTGAGAAGTTTATATGATAAAATAGAAACATTTAACCCCTAGAAAACATCATTTGATGCCTCAAAAATATTTAGAGAAAGTTGGAGACCCCATTTTGCCAAAGTGGGTGTAGCTAGTAATAACCATGAGTGTGGGGTTGAAAGAAATTAGTTAGAGAGGAGAGGAAAGCTCCATTAGAACACCAAGTAAAAATGACCTAATGAATCCAACCAGAGAAGGTACATAAGGCCAAAATCGAAACTCTAACTTGAATCACACTAGGATCTAGGGGTCAAGTGATGAAGGTCTATTCAAAGACCATAGCATAAACATGTGAAGCCATGTGGGCGGCCTTGTTCTCAAGAAATGAAATGGCTCCACATAAAGATTATGGGTCAACTCCTTAGTTTCAAATGAGCTTTCAAATATTAAATAGAAACAATTTTGGATTGCAACTAGTCTAGAGACACCTTCGCTCAAGATCTACCTAGCTTAGAAGAAACAAATCCTTTTTCACTCTAGAAGAGGTTTGCACCTCAAGAAATTTGATCCTCTAGGCACTTCTTATATAGGAAGTTAAGATGAATGTATCCTAGTTTAATTATTAACAATCTATATAGTATTAAATTTATTCTATCTTTATTTTTATGTAATTTAACTTAATCCAAATATTTTCATTAGTAATTATAATTATTAGTTTTATTTGTTTGTGTCTTATTTGTAATTTATTTATTTTTATAATTATGTTATTTGACAAAGTCAAAATGTTTATATAATATAAAGATCACATCACATCACATCACATCACATCCCCAGATTTCACACCTCCTAGAAAGACATTCTAGACCGTCTTCTAAAATATAAATTTCTGCTTCATTCATGGCTGCACCTAGTAACAGAGATCGTGCACCCAAATCTATAGACATACCAAACTGCATTAACATCTTTATTCATGACTGCACCTAGTCACAGAGATAGTGCACCCAAATCTATAGACATACGAAAACTACATTAACATCCTTAGGATTAGACCAAATAAGATCTCCTTATATATGAAGAATTTCGCAATCAGAAAAATTTCTCATAAAAATAATCGCATCTGCACTTCCCTTCTTTCATCCTACAAGGACTATAACACTTCTTGTAATCCTTGACTGAGGTTTTCACCATATTATAACACAGGTTGGAGGGTAGAGAAAGATATTGGGGGAAGAGATAGAGGGAGGTGGGAGAGGAAGGAAGAGAGAAAGAAAAGCAAGGTAAAGAAAGGGAGAGGAAGAGAGAAAAAAGATATATATATATATATATATATGGACATAGAGTGAAAAATGGAGAGAGATATAAATATAGATGGTAGGGTGGGGGGCAGAGGCAAAAAGAGAGATACATAGAGAAGGAGGGGTAGGCACAAAAAGAGATAGAGAGTTGGGGTTGAGAGAGAGATTTGGCAGAGTGGGAGGGGGGAGATATAAGGAGAGAGGGACGGTGATAGACATAAAGGTTAAAGGGAGAGAGAGATGGAATAAAAAGGGACACATAGAGACAAATATAGATATTATATAGTATTATATAACCAACCTACATCCATATTAACCCTGGATCTTAAGTCAAAAACATAGGTTTGAACCTAGAGAGATTTGATCCCTCTCTGCACTTGATATATCTAAGCTTAACATGGATCTAGGCTAGTATAAAGCAAAAGGGTGTGATTATAATACCAATGGTCATGACATAAAATAGTAAAGAATTTATGGGATAGATTTGAAAAAGCCATAATGTATGTACACTTTTCAAAAAATCACTTTTGAAGGTAGCACTAATAATATAAAGCAAATTTGTGTGATTATAATATTAAAATCCACCACATAAAATTGTAATGTATTTATCGTATAAATATGAAAAATCCATAAATATGTATGAGGTATAAGGGTAAATGGATATATATAATAAAACTGAAGTGAAATACATAAGGAACATATTATTTTATTAAAAGCGCAGTTATGTGTGTTAATGATATGTGAGATTTATAAGGATTGATGTAAATTGTTTTAAGAGTGAAGTATTTTCTTGTTTAAAAGGAGTTTATTTAACATGGGTTCTTCATATTATGGAGTAATATTGAAGGTTCTTTGACATGAATAAGGTGAAGGCTTTCAATATTGTTATTAGAAAGGGTTGTTTTTCAATGGTTAATTTGTAATTTCTGGAAACATTATTGTTGTATTTAAACTTATATAAATGCATGCAAGAAGTGTACTATAATAAAATCAATTTTTTCCTCTATTATTATGAGAAAATTGTACACTCGTTTGTACACATTAATAGGAACTCAAAATGAGTAAGAAACATGTGGAGACAACATTTAGAATTAGAAACATTATAAAAAGTAAAAATAAAAAAGGTTTTCCTAAAAGTGACTTCAAAAATGAACCCTTGTGGGTCCTCCAAAGAGATTTAATTGCATCCTAGAAAATTTTTCTTTGATTACTGTGAGGGTCATAGAAAGCCTAGTCAACATTGTAGGAGGCATATTTGTTGAAATATAATCAATCTCTTCACATGATAGACTCATAATTCAAGCCTTAAGTGCTGAGAATATTTAATGGAAGGAGGATGGTAGCTCTCATATTATTTATGATATAAACAACCTCATTGATGAGATCACAGATGAGCTAAAGAGGAAGAGAGTGTTAAAAATACCATAAATGAAAGTGCATCTAGGGGGGTAAGAAGAAATTGTGCATTATTATGCTACCAAAATTTCTCGAGAGAAATCAAGCATACTAATGCTAGGATAATTACAGAATTTGAGAGAGTTTTCCTTTATTGTTTGAGAAAGCAAGAGCTTGTGAAAATGATTGAGAATGGGAAATCCTTGTTGAGATATATTGAGTGCCATTTCCCAATCAAATCTCTTCAAGTGTCTTTGAAATTCATTTGTAACTCTTACACTTCCAACAATCAATATAGAGTACCCTTTTCCTACTCTTGTGTTGTTTTTTTTTGCTTGATTGGTAGGGGCACACATTTCGAAGTCAACAAATAGAAACTAAGATTCTCTCATTCCCATTGGATGTACATATTTTATTAGTCAAGTGTAGGAGCACTTCCACCTTGAGTCAATTCGATTAGGTTGTTAGCAGTATCGCGAGTAATTTCAAGATGTGTCCCTAGTACCCTCCTTGTATAACCCTCTTTCACACTTTGATTGGTTTTCAACTATTAAAATCATTGTAAGTACTTTGAGGACATGGCCTTAGTACCCTTATACAAAACCTTCACAAGGCTACATTACTCATTGAGTGGAAGGACACCAGGTCTTTTAAGATTTTTTCATCATAGGCAAAGTGTCACAAACCTTTCTTTTATTGTTTCACACATGAAAAGAGTTAAAGGAAAAATTAACCGTTTATTCTTTGTTATGTCTTATGTATATGATACATTTGGTTTTCTAAAAGCACCCCCTCACAATATCTTTCTTTCACCTTCTATAGCACCATAGGGGAGCTAGGTTTTCCTACCACTCTAGGTACCTAAAATAGCTCCCACCTTTTTGAGGAGGAGATCTTGGTCTCTCACCACATCATCATAGGAAACAACATCCAACTATCTTGGTGGGGACATTCATTCTTGCTGAATTTTTTTTAGGATATAGTTCCTCTCAAAGTACCCCTATCACCACCCCTCGAGGTAACCCCAATGCTACCATGGAAATTACCACTACCGACACTACCACGTAGGGGAATCCCATCAAAACCACACTTAAAGTTTATCCCACAATGGAAAATACCATTTGTAACTTCATTCAACCTCTCAAACCTTATGAAGCTTACTAATGATCCCATTGAATAGAATCAATAATGGACACCTATCCAAACCAAGTTACCATTGGATATTCCCAAATTGAAAGGAAAATAATGAGAGGATCCCACCAACCATATTATGAAATTTCATCTATGGTGTTCCTTCAACAACATCATTGATGTCTTTGTTCGAATCAAGCTATTTCAACACACGGTCACCATCCCTACTATGAAATTGTACAACTTAGGGAAATCACCTCAATTAAAGCCAAAATCGAAACCAATGTATGAATAATCTAGAAAAGGAAAAGAAGAAATCTATTATATGGACTAAACATTCTTTTGTACTTCATGGAGTGTATAGACACTATACCCATAATTTCCCTCAAATCCTAGAGTTGAAACACATGACAGAGGCTAGGGTATAGGGGGAGCAAACCAAAAACCTTCCATCATGGAAAATCTATTTCCCCATCAAGGAACAGTAGATACTCAACATGAGATTTGTCCTTCCCAATATCAAAACCAAATACGGGGAAGTTCTCATGACATCATTAATCGTGACATCTACATGCAAGGAACATATGCCTTGCTCTAAATCCATAGTCGTAATTATGGAACCCCTTTGGAACGTAATCCCTCAATACCAATAGTACCCATTACCAATACAACTATGCCACCTTTTACCATGCAATGAACTCCCATTGAACCTATCTCCAAGATGGTGAATGGATCGTTACCTTGCAGAACCCATAAATAAAAGGAAACCCACAACTATTTTATTATTGATGACCTCACTCAATCTCCATTTGCCACATTACATTTGGATGTGCTCTAACGTATCGCATTGAATGAAAATATTTTCTTTCCATGAGGGTAGAATCGATATTTTAAATCCAACCTCTTAGACGTCCATAAGAAAAAAAATTAGTGTGTTTGTGGGGTTTAATATAATCTTGGTTATCTTTTTTATTCATAGAAATAAAGTATAGGTTTCATTTGAACAGTAAAATAACATATGACCCTACAATCCAATGTATCTATTTAGTACATTGTTCTTATCAATATGAACTTCTCAAACTTATCATTCAATATATGCTATAGCGTGAAATATTACCTTCGTGAAAACGAAAATCATTACTCATAATATATCCAATAGACTTGGAAGAAAACTAACTTGAAATATACCCATAAAAATGAAAATTCTGGAATAATTAAAATAACTGTAAAGTTTAAAGATGGAAATCACTAGAAAAATCTAAAAGGAATGTACAAAACCAATGAAATGTCACAAATAAAATTTGATGCAGTTAAAAGAACTCAATTTGCTTCCATTTCGAACAATTGTTTGCTTTTGTTCCATAGTATGCCCTCTAGGGATGCCTCCCCTCTTATTGACTCCTCTACACACTCACTTTCTATTAAAAACAATAAAATATTCTTCGTGTTGGAACTAATAAATTTGTTGGCTTGGTTGTCACCTACGAGTTAAAATTTTGACGAGCTCGTACTCGTTATCCCTCATCATGAATATTGCATCAGGCATCTACATGTATGGACTTCCAAACATGACTCCGGATACATCAAAGTGAACCACATCTAAATCCACTTCGCCAAGATACTCAAGGGTCATGGTAAATCTAATTTTACACTATTTTTTTACCTTGATTTGTACATCCTTATTTACCCATCCCAATGGATATGGGTTTTGATGATCACAGACTTCCAACCAAAACTTATTGACCACCTCTCGTGAAATAAGATTTTCATGTGATCACGAGTCAAACAAAGAATCAATCTTTGTCTTCTTGACCGGTATCTCTATATGAAAGAGTTTGGTGATTTCTATCTCTTCTTCATGATGCTCAAGGCTACTCATATTCAACTCCTTAAGCATTGATGTACGAATGATCTTCTCATCCACGTCTTAGGTGGTTTCAACTTGGTTGCTCAAATCCATGGCCATGAGATTGTTCTTCTTGCTATATTTCTTCTTATGCTTTAGGTTTAGCTCTTCATTCAACTTCTAGTACTTCTCCTTTGTATGGCTATAAATGTTGGAGTGGTTGCAGTTCTTGCTAGGATATTTTCATTGGTGCATTGTGGTTGCCATCTTTTTATCTTTTACCCCATTTTGTTTTTTCCCCTCCTTAGAAGCATATTGTTGCTCGTTCTATTTCGATCCACTTCATTTTTCTCTCTTCAGGTCAATTTTTCTAGGTATTGTGCTTGTACACAAGCCTCGTCCACCTATTTTAGCTTGAACATCATCACTTGCTTGCATAGATAATGGTGCACACCCACTAAATACTTGAGGAGTGCATATCGGTTCTTTGTATAGATACCCAACTTTATAAATATCTTTCTAAATTTCATGTCATACTCCACATTTTTTCCTAGATTTTAACTAAAGTAACGCCATCGGATCCACTCATCCTCCATGTGCCCAATGGGATAAAAATGTGACTTAAAGAGGGTTTTGAAATCCTCGCATTTAGTAACTCGAGGTTCTCCCTCCAACCTTAGGGTTTTCGTGTGGATCTCCCACCAAGTAAGTTCATGGTCCTCTAATTCAGTCATGTACATGACATATTTTTCTCTTTCATGATCTTATGGACACTCAAAGAAACTTCGAGTTAGTGCAATGAGTGGTTCACCTTGAAAGCATTGATCTCACCATCGTACTACTTGATATCAACACGTTCTTTCATTTTAAACACACATTGTGATTGGTTTACAACACTCAAGTTCACTTAATCCTTTTCAAGTTCTTTCTTCTACTTGTTCTTACTTTCTCCCCCATCTTTTGATCTGTGTTCTAGTTTTTCCTCTCCATTTGAACTGCCATCATCTCCAAATGACCTTTCAAGTATTAAATAGAAACAATTTCGGATTGCAAGTCTAGAGAAATCTTCACCCAAGATCTACCTAGCTTAGAAGAATCATATCCCTTTTCACTCTAGAAAAGGTTTGCACCTCAAGAAATTTGATCCTCTAGGAACTTCTTATATAGGAAGTTAATATGGATGTATCCTAGTTTAATTATTAATAATTGATATTTATAAGTATTAAATATTCTATCTTTATTTTTATCTAATTTAACTTAGTCAAAATATTTTCATTAATAATTATAAATATTAGTTTATTTTTTATGTTTTTTGTTTTCTTAATTGTAATTTATTTTATTTTTATAATTAATGTTTAGTTGACAAAGTCAAAATGTTTATATAATATAAAGATCACATCACATCACATCCCCAGATTTCACACCTCCTAGAAGGACATTCTAGACTGTCTTCTAAAATATAAATCTCTGCTTCATTCATGGCTGCACCTAGTCACAAAGATTGTGCACCCAAATCTATAGACATACCAAACTGCGTTAACATCTTTATTCATGATTGCACCTAGTCACAGAGATAGTGCACCCAAATCTATAGACATAGGAAAACTGCATTAACATCCTTAGGATTAGACCAAATAAGATCTCCTTATATCTGAAGAATTTCGCAATCAGAAAAATTTCTCATAAAAATAATCCCATCTACACTTCCCTTCTTTCATCCTACATGGACCCATCAACAACATTGCTACCTTGCAGCTTATATAGAGTTCTAATTCAAACTCCCCTCATTAATACCAGTGCCCCCCAAAGCATCTTGCAGGTATCCTTGTCGAACATTTTTTTTACACCTACATCATCTTGCTTGCTTATAGAAATTAGATTTTTGGCTAATGCAGGAATATGCAGAATACCTTGAAGTGTTCTAACCCTTCCACCTTGCAACTTTAACTTTACTTTTCAACAACCAATGATTCGAGCCTTCCTGTCATCCCCCAAGAAGACATCACCACCATCATATTTCTCATACTCGTAGAACCACTCTCTATGGGGAGTGAAGTTAAATGATGCACCTGAGTCAATCAGTGATGGCTCATGATCTACATGTGTAGTCGAAGAAGCCAAGTACACATCCCCACCTTCATCTAAGGTGGTTTTCGCCTCTGCAGAAGGAGCATCATGAGAACCCTTTCCTTTATCAAGAGATTTAGAGTTATAGTCCCTTTTATAGTGCCCTTCCTTTCTGCATTTCCAGCACACCATCTTTACAGGTTTTCCTGGGGAGTTAGATCTACCTCTAGGTTTAGATCTCCCACTCGATGACTTATTTTTGTTTCTATTCTAGGAGTGCCCTCGTACACACAAGGCATCACCATTCTAACTCTCCATATTTTTCCATCTCATCTCTTCCATCAGCAAGGATGATACTATTTCATCAAACTACAAGGTAGTTGCATTGTTACCTATTGCAATAACCAAGCTATCCCACGAATTTGGTAAAGAACACAACAAACTGATGCACTTATCTGCATTTGAAATTTTAATATCAATAGATGCTAACTAAGTTACCACAATATTAAATGTTTTCAGATGCTCTGTTATGGAGTCTCCATCTTTCATCCTCAGGTTATACAACTTTTTCGACGGGAACAGTTTATTCACCACAGACTTAGATTGGTATAAAGTCCCTAACTTGTACCACAAAGCCTTCGCCATAGCTTCCCCTGATACATTCAGCAATACTGAATCTGAGACACACAATTGTATTGTGCTCTTTACCTCCCGATCCAACTTCTTGCATTCTTCATCGGACACTCCCGCTGGTTTAGTACCTGGATCTACCACGATCTACTGATCTTTATCCACAATTAGATCCTCCATCTTGAGTTTCCAAAACTCAAAACTCTAACCATTAAATTTCTCGATATCTATCTTTCTACTGCTCACCATCTTCTTTCACCACCAGAATCAATCTCACAGATCTCCCACTGAACAGGGTCTACCACAAGCCTGAGTGAAACCCTTAGCAATAGAGGTGTCCCCTTGAAGCCAAATTAGCTCTAATACCAAATGTAGGTTTTAAACCCGTACAAAAATTACTTGCATATGAATTCTAAAACACAGAAAAGAAATAATGTGAGAGAATAACACATAAAACACATATACACAAAGATTTTCTCTTGGATCCAAAAACTGGGACAACGAGCTTGATTTTTCATTATGTTCCTTTCAATGTTACAATACATATTTATACATGTAGAAGCATCCAATACCATGGAACGAAAACAATTGCATCCAAAACTATGGACCAAAAAACCATCGCATCCAAAACCATGTGCGAAAATCACGCACAAAACCATAGGTAGGTGTGCCTAACCTAACATAGGGTCCAAAACCAAAATCTTTGGGGCATTGCCCTAGACCCCATAAAATGGGGTTACCTACACCCCTCAAACCCCCTATGACTCTCCTCACTACACAATCAGCATAATCAAGGGGGGCTTCACCCGCCTTCTAACTTCGTGGTTAAGTACATGGGCTAGTTGTGAAAAGAATATAACACAACCCAACAGCATGTCAGGCAACCTGAGTTTGTTGTTCAGGCAAGCATGCGTCCATATGAGGCACCCATGGATGATTGGACACAAGGTGTGTCAAGGGAGTCCACACATAGTATGTGGAATGACCAATAGGTTGGGTGACTGTTGATGAGTGTGTAGGTAGACCAACAAGTTGGGCGAGTGGTGGCATGGGCCGACCTGAAGGACAAGGAAAATGTTCTATTTTACATGAGCTGGGCCGAAATATATACATGGGAAGGCTTATGTTTAGATGGAGCTTGAGTCGACCTTAATGATAAGTGAAAGCTAGTAACCCTTGGTATTACAACAAAGGTAACACACATAAATATTGGGGATTGATCGATGCTCAAAAGGCATCATCGAACTCGACCAAGGAAAGCAAGAGAAAACACATAAATCGTAGAATGAGAAGCACTCAATCCACTAGCAGAGTGCGAATTATTGACTGAGGTTGGCGATGCAAGGATTAGGGTTTCTAGGTGAACCGAGTAATAGTGTGATAGCTAGTCATAGTAAGGTAGGGTTGAGTTAACACTATCGACTGCAATTTGGATGGGCAAAACCAACCGAGAGTTGGAAATCGAGTAGTTAGATGATCTGAGCCCCTACAATGAGTTGCAGATAGGGCGACACAATGACGCACACTAAGAGGCAAGTGCGGGTAGTGAATCAAGCTTTCACACTCCCAATGAATGGAGGATTTAGGCATAGTTGCAGTAGAGTGAAGAAAGGAATTTCAGGTTCTATGAGAGGGCACGAAAGTGTGTCGAGTGTGGTGAAGTGTGGGAAGGCTATGACAAGGATTCTCGAGGACATGGGGCTGAACCGAAAGGATGTATGGTGGCCACAATAGTGCTGTGAGAAGTTCAATAGTTCAAGTAAGCGTCCACAATGACATGACTTCAAGATTTTGTAGGCACAGTTTTGTAAAATAAAGGTGTGTATACCAAGGTTTTTTGGCAAAACCAAATTGTATGGTTTTATGTACAATTGAATTATAGAATGTATATATATACTCACATTGGGAAAATTTTAGCTAATGGGAAATTCCCCTCCTGCATATCATGATGTGTTGATTATTTTCACTGTGTATTTATATTGATTATATGATTAATTGAAGAGTTTATTTCCATTGTGATAATAAAAATTGAAGTAATAATTGGCTAAGAGTTTGGTTAAGAATAATTCATATGTTGAATTATTGGTAAAAAGAAAAAGTGTAGTGGTGTCACACCCACCTATGTGTGATTGAAAGACTACCACTAGGATAGGGGTGTGACAGAAGGACATACAGAGAGAAGGATAGAGGGAGGTGGGAGAGTAAGTGAGGGAGATGAAGGAAGAGAGAGAGAGAAGGAGATAAATTGAGAGAAATCGAGGAATAGAAAAGTTAAAAGAGAGATGGAGAGAGAGGGAAGAGAAGAGGAATAGAGAGAAAGAAAAGCAACGGTAGAGAAAGTAGAGGAAGAGGTAAATATGATATGATATATATATATATTAATATATATATAATATATATTATATATATTATATAATATATATATATTTAATATATATAATATATATATCATAATAATAATTATATAGTGTGTATGTTTGAGGGTAAGATAGAGAGAAAAAGAAGGGGACATAAAGGCAGATACATATATAATTAGAGGGGGGAGAGAGGGATGAAGAGAGAGTGAGAGGGCAAGAGGGAGGGAGGAAGAGTGATAGGTATGGAGGAGAGATAGTATGTGCGTTTGGGGAGGTCAAATAGAGAGATAAAGGAAAAATGGAGAGAGATATAAATATAGATGGTAGGAGGGGGGAGAGGGAAAAAGAGAGATGCATAGAGAGGGAGGGGTAGGCATAGAAAGAGATAGAGAGTTGGGGTAGAGAGAGAGATTTGGCAAAGTGGGAGGGGGGAGATATAAGGAGAGAGGGATGGTGATAGACATAAAGGTTAAGGGCAGAGAGAGATGGAATAAGAAAGGGACACATAGAGACAAATATAGATATTATATAGTATTATATAACCGACCTACATCCATATAAACCCTAGATCTTAACTCAAAAACATAGGTTTGAACCTAGAGAGATTTGATCCCTCTCTACGCTTGATATATCTAAGGTGAACATGGATCCTGATTTGGGAAAAACAGAAAAAACTTTCATGGAAAAACACTGCACAAACTTTCCCTTCTACGCCCATCGCACCCTGCTTGTGTATAGGGTGAGATGCATATTGACTAGCCAATGGCCAGCTCAGTATGCATCTCACCTTTCGATGTAGACTAGGTGTGATGGGGAGAGAACGAATTCTTCAAACCCCTGGGACCCAGAAGAAAGGAAGCATGGTCAAAATTAGAAAAGGATGGAATGTAATTGAAGAGCTGAGAGTTAGCTCCTACCTAGTCCTGACGGCACGAAGAATAGTCCACTAGATCTCCCAAAATCAGCTGATGAAATTTGAGGGGGAAAACACCTCTGGAGCTCCAACAATCCCAAATTTGAATCAAATGGTAAAAATGAGAGGTAAAATTGCTTTTATGTTACTATTCACGTAAGTCAGGTAAAATGTTAGTTTTTAACTCATCTTTCAAGCATGTATTTGCATTTCTAATCAATTTGATGGAGTAATTGAATAGGTTGTACGACCGTCGAAAGAATATAATGTTAATGGTAAATTGAACATCTCTGACTATTATCTTGAGTAATGTTACCATAGGGTTCAAGCTCATCAAAAAATAAACCCACCTTTGAGCATAGTTTCTAAAGATTCAAGCTCATTAAGAAATGAATTCACCCTCGGTAAATAACCTTCATGATTGCCTTGCTATCAGCCTTTTGAGCCTTGGTTGTGTTCTTACTATCACCTTCATTCTTTTGGCCCATCATACACTTCCACTTGATTGTTTACCCTTTTGAGGAACAACTGCGACGAGTGATTCTGTTAGCCACCCTATTTACACTGCCATGTTTGAGAAGCTCCAAACTTACGTGGAATGAGTTGTTACCCAAAAACATCACTCATTCCTCAAAATCGAGTCTCTTTTAAGCTTTTTGTAGACTCGTAAAATATGAAAATATTGCCGAGCTACTAGCCTTTTGAGCTCGTTAAAGTAAGGGGAAGCGCCATCCCTCTACGTTTTAATCTTTTTGGACGTGAGGGATGATTCCACAAAAAGATATAGTGCTTGTCTTTTTTAGCTCACTAAAGCTATAGAAAAGTCATCTCTTTCATATTATTTTATATTTTTTTAGACTTAAGAGATTATGCTACGAAAAAGGATTGCTAGAGTTTCCTTTCCATCTCTTTTCAAACTCTCTAAACATGAAAAGCACTGAGTTATCTTTCTCATTAAACTTGTTAAAACAATAGCGACAAACTTGTCCATCCCGATAAGAGCGAGTTTCATTGTCGCTAGGCTTGCTAAAACATAGCGACGCGTTTTCCCAAAGGGAAAATTATAGAACAAGCATATGTTATCCTCCTCAAGCATGACAAAAATAAAGAGGTATTGGTCAGCAGTGACTAGGGAAAAAAGGGAACAAAACTTAAAGAACTTCATTGGTAGGAGGTCGCTCGTTAACATGACACTTTCACTCCATCACCATGATTGAGTCGGGTTGGGTTATTTCGTTCACCGGTCACATCACCATTGGTCCTCCGTACCATCCATTTTTTGGGTTAATGCTACCAATCCATCTGTGTCGCCGAGATGTTCAAGAGCAGTCATTCAGAGAATTCACCAACCTAGCTAATGCCTCATCCACTGCAATACCTTCACGCTCGATTTTTCATGACCGCCATTCCTAAACCTTGTATCATCATATCGTTTTCACCTCTAGAAAATCATTTGCTTTGTTTAATGTCGTAGATGTGGGACTCATTAAGGCCCTCCTACGATGGGTCACTTCTTGTCATCAGCTCATTATCCAAGAAGTTGACTTAGGAACAACCTTTTAATTACTTTGAAGCTTGCATGCCTCATTGGCAAGTTTCTCACTTTCTGCGACAGGTTTACCTGAATGGCCTTCGACTGAAAAATTTTGCGTGGTGTTCAACATCGACTCATATATTCACACCATGTGAATTATATTGTAGTACCGTGAGGGTCATTATCATTATCGGTGATTCCTCTCGCACCTGTTAACAACTCACATCATTAGCTGGTAATCATGTGATGTCTTTCCATGTCTGACTTCAGAACATCTATTCACATGGATCGAATTGTACATCGAGTGAAGATTGAATGAGTTTGAAGACCCGAGATCTAGTTTGATCCATTCGAGCTGCAATATATTCAAGAAAATAAAGAGATCAAATGTACACCATAGCTGCATAGATGATCATCCAAAATAAGGGATGATGGCTCTACAAGAATCACCAATCTATAATAGCGGAGGATTTTCTGTCCCATGTACATGAAAATGAATTTAAAAAGCAAAGCATGGGAATGCCCACCTCAGCTAGATCATGAAAGTAATATGAAGATAATGTATTGTACTGTATGTTATTATAGGTCACCTTCCAGTTCGAAGACCTCGGATCCTCATGATAAAGCATTTCACCCGACATCTGAAGATTTATGAATTCATGCTTTAAGGGGCACCTGTTATAGAAATATTTGGGCACTGCAACCCCAATCACATATGTCGATAAACCGAGGGCTCTAAAACCCCTAAAAGTGTTGTTTCAGACCCTAAAGGATCATGGCCAACTAGTTACATCATTTTCGAGAAGTTCCACCTAAAAAACCACTTAGAATTGGCCAAAACGCGACCATACAGACTTCTACATGCTTAGGGTGTGATGCATACTGCCTGCTACACTAGCCAAGTGCGATGCATACTAAAAGAGCCTATTGTGGGGTGCGATGGGAGAGAGTATACAAATGGCAGAGGTAGTTTGCTAAGTGCAAACCCAAAGAATCTTCTAGAAACTTCTCCTATGACACTTGCCTCTCTGAATTCACCGAAGGATGAGTAAGAGATCATTAAATCTCCAAGTGGAACCAAGAACTATCAGTGAAATGACATTAATCAAAAACCCAAAAGTTGACTCACCCCTCTGCAAATATCTATAAATGGATCCCTCATCCCAGAGATCTAGAGGCTGGAATTTTGTAACTTGTAAGGAAGTGATGTTGGTTTCTCTTTGAGACATTGTATTGTTGGGTGATCTTGATTTTCATGAGGTGAAGAGGGCTTTCATGCTGGGAGGATGATGTTGGATCAGATAGCCAGGTTGTAATCCTCTCTTCTACTTCTACCATCAATAAAGTTATTTTAGTTTTCCTCCATATACTTATGTATTTGTGAATCTTGCTATTTGTGAATGCACTTGTGTGGTTAATGTACTTCTAATTCTACATTGTTTATGGTATTATAGATCTCTATGCTTTGATGGTGTTTTGTTGCTTTGCCTCTACAGGTGTTCTTTAAAGCGGGACAAGTGAGAAAGGAGTGGCAAGCTCTATCAAAGGAGAGAGGAAACAAGCAAGGAGCCAAGTGAAAGATTAAGGTTGGTGCCCTATGCTTCTCTCTTATCTATCATACATAAAGGAAAACACAAGTTACTTCGAATTGTTTGTTTCTAAGATAGCTGCCCGTCCTAGTGGGACTAGGAGATCAAATAGACACTAGTTCTCCTGGAAATAGTATTGTGCTCTTTGCCTTCTGATCCAACATCTTGCATTCTTCAACAGACACTCCCGTTGGTTTAGTACCCAGGTTTTGTTACCCGAGCTTGTTCAACTTGCTGGTAAGAATGCACTTCTGACTTTAATCCATGTTGAGAGTCCTTTTTCTCCTGAGTCCTTTTTCTCTATTGTTACACACCTCTGATGCTTGCATGAACCTGCCTAAATTATTCAATACTTGTCTGCAAAAGAACTTTTGGTTCCTTCAATATCTTCCTTCCTCACTGTGATCAAACTCACTAGTGGTTGCTTATTGTAAAAAGTTATTTGTATAACTAGATTTTATTTTGTTTTCTTCGGGTGTTCAAATACCACAGGTCCTTACCATGGTTTACTAAAAGCATGAGCTTGTTAACCACCAACAATAAAAAACTCATTATTGACTATGCTATTCAACCACATCTACCTCAATCACAATTCAAGTTTCTCTAAATTTATAAGAATATGTTTGACTAAAAAATGAGCTCCATATCAAAATTTATCCAATTCCCTAAATTTGCAAGCATACTAAAAAGTCCCTTAAAAATTTGTGAGTTTTTAATAACATGTAGTTGTCAACCAAGAACAATAAAAAAAAAAATATTGAGAGTGGCTATTTCACCACTCAAATGTCACACTTAAGTACTTTTATAAGAATATGTTTGATTAAACTATGAGCTCCCTATCAAAATTTATCCAATTTGGAAAATTTGCAACTATGACAAAAAAACCCCTTAAAAAATTGTAATTTTTAATTGTACATATCTTTACTTAATAAAATCTATTTTTAATGATTTTTTTTTTTAAAATTAGGTATTTTTTTTAAAAGGCTAATCCAATTCTTGGATTTGATGTTCCAAATTATGTTAGGTGAATTTTTTCCAAGAAAATACACTTGCAATTCTTATTATGACAACGTGTGGTGATAACCATCATTGGTGTATTATAAACTGGTAATTTGATATCAATAAAATATCAAATATGCAAAAAATTGAGTAAACAAATGTTTGTAGTGTGAATATTGTATCATAATGGAATGCCATAAGTTTGACATTTAATGACAAGATATGCACACTTTTCAAAAACTCATCAACGAAAATAGGGGAGAAGTGTATGTGTAATGTAATGTTTGTCAAAAAAATACATTAAAGAATAATAAAAAGTCAATTGAGGCTAAATATTTAAATATTGGTTCAATTAATAATAATAAATTAAAAATATAATAAATAAAAAAAATTTGAAGTAAACGTATCACCTTAAAACATTTAATTATTGGAAAAGAAATAATTAAAAATTAAAAACAAATAAAAGGTATATGTATAATCATATATATATATATATATAATATAACTTAATATATATATATATATATATAATATATATATATATATTATCACATTAAAAAATAAGGTTATTAATTTATAAATCTAGTTGTATTTAGTGCTACTTTTTGGGAGCTTTTCCAATCAAGATTTAGCCTCAATTTTCAACTACCTTATAAATTAATATCCATTTTACCTTCAAAATTAAAATAATGATTCCATAAATATATTTAAATTTAATTCATAATGACATAAATACTTAATACTTACATTAAACTTACAATATTCTTAGTCATGGATATTAGCCCTAATTTTACCCTGGATATTATTAACTTTTAAATGGAATTTGTTATAACACCATGGACCAATACCATGGTTTATCAATAAGACTTGGCCAAAAGCCATAACTTATTTCATAATAAAAATATTTTATAACAATATTCTTAACCATGCATATCTACCCCCACATTCACCCCACTTTACCATAAATATTATTAACCCATAAATAAACTTTGTTACAATACCATAGACCAATACCATGAGTTAACAATACCATTGGCCAAAAGCCATAACTTATTTCATAATAAAAATATTTTATAACAATATTCTTAACCATGCATATCTACCCCCACATTCACCCCACTTTACCATAAATATTATTAACCCATAAATAAACTTTGTTACAATACCATAGACCAATACCATGAGTTAACAATACCACATGCCAAGATCCATGGTTCTAATGAAATAAAAATAGAGAATATTTCTATATATATAGACACGTGAAATTTATATAATATAAATAATATTATTAAGTACTAGCATAGATCCATCTTAACTAAGGATAAGGGCCTTCAAAGTGACTAACAATGATAGAGGAAAAATGACCCATAATTCTTTTTAGTTTTTGATTATGGTATTTTCTTAGACATGGTTGATCCAATATATATGTTTAATATTTACACACAAATGAGTTTTTTTAATTTAGATACTTTCTTAAATACAATACAATGGGATCAATTTTAAGAGAGATAGAGAGTAGGCCGGTGGGAGGAAGAGAGAGAAGGAGAGATGGGGGGAGAGAGAGATGGAGTGTGAGCAGGAGAGAGAGGGAGGAAACAACAAAGGCATATAGAAATAGAGGTTGAGAGAGAAAGGGAGTGACAAGGGAGAGATGGAGAGAAAGTGAGGGAGAGAGGAGAGGAAGGAAGAGAGAGAGAAGGAGAGGAGAGAGATAGGGAGAGAAGGTGTGAAAGCCTCAACCTCACGAGCACCCGAGAGAATCCAAAAACTAATGAACATGGTTAAAAGCACGTGGTTGCAATGAAAGTGCTATAATCACCTATTTTTGGTTAAAGGAAATTTGGGTTATTACGTTTGGTTAAAGGCGACTTCGATGTGGAATTCCACTTTTATGGGATGAAGTCATGTGGTGAGATGTGCGACGAGCCATGTGATGAGGAAGTGCGCTGAGATGTGTGATGGGAGTGTGCAATAGTTGGGCACCCTTGACAACCCGAGTTAAGCATTTTAGTGGGCGCGTGACGAGGTGAGATGGCCATGGGCTAGTCAACACAAGGTACGACGAGCGTGCCCACACCTAGTACGTGGAGCGACCAAAAGGTTGTGTGACAGTGGATGAGTGAGCGAGCAGACTCATGAGCTGAGTGAGTGGTGGTGTGGGCAACCTCAATAACCATTCGATGGAGGGTAGCAATATATTTCACATTAGTTGGGCCGAGATATATATATATATATGGGAAGGTTGACGTGCAAATTGAGGATGGGGCAACATGAACGATAAGGGGAAGGTCGTGATCCTTGATGCTACCGCAAAGGTAACATGCTTATATATTGGGTATCAATGGATGTTTGAAAGCCATCATCAAACTCGACCAAGTCAAGAGAGAGTGAATACAGAAATCGCAGAATGAGAAGAGTTAAAGCCACACATGGAGTGTATAAGGTGGAATGAAGTTGGCAAGGCAAAGATTGGGGTTTCTCAGTGAATTGAACAACTGTGTAGAAGAAAGTTATAGTGCAGGCACGTTGAATTAACAGTCTCAACCGCAGGTTCGATTGGCAGAACCCGATGAGATTTGGGTGTTGAGGCATCATGTGACCCGATCTTCTACAATGAGCTATGAGTAGGCTGAGACAGTAACGTACGCCAAGAGGCAGGTGCGGGTAGTGAGAAGAGGCAAGTGCGGGTAGTTCCTAGAGTTACAACACCGTAGCTGAACAGAGGATTTGGACATAGTTGCAGTGAGTGAACCTTTGGGATTGTAAGAGAAGGCACTACAATGTGTCGAGTGTGGTGAAGTGGAGGGAGGTTATGGAAAGAAGTGTCGAGGGTGCGGGTGAGCCGAAAAGACAAATGAGGGGCATGGTAGTGCCATGGGGACTTCAACAGTATGGGAAAGTGTGCAGGGTGGCACGACTTGAGCATTTTGTAGTCACAGTTTTTAAAATAAGGGTGTGGAGGCCAAGGTTTGTTGGCAACACACAATTGTATGATTTTATGTACAATCGAATTAGAGAATTTATATATATACTCATATTGGGCACACCCTAACTTATGGGAGTTTCCCCTCCCACATATGATGATGCATTGATGATTTTCGTTGTCTATTTATATTGATGATATGATTAATTCAAGAGTTTATTTTCGTTGTGATAATAACATTTGAAGGAATAATTGTTGGGACATGGTGCCGTGAGGTAGCTTTTGTAACTGGTTTTGTTAATTATGTAAAGTCTCCACATTTTGGGGGAGCGGAGCGTGAATGTCATAGGAGTCAAAACACACTTTATTCCCTTAGTTTGTTAGAAGATAGGATGTTTTGTGACCTCTCCATGGTTCACAAACCATGGTATTCTAATGGAACAAACTATATATAGGAGTCATAGCGAGTCATAGGAAGTGAGTTAATAATTGAAGATTATTGTATGGGCAAGTAGTGTGAGGCACAAAAGTTTGTTTCGTGTACTTAAGCGAAGGGGAAGGATCATGCAACTTAGTGCGCAAAGACCTTGGTAAGTCTTCAAGTTGAGTGTGTGGGGCCCTCCAGCTGTGTGCATAGGGAAGAAGAGTCTGTAATAGAAGGATTATATCTAATAAAGACTATTTTGGAGAAATAATTGAGTGTTTTTAATTTATATTTACTTATGCAATTTATGTGTATTCATTATGTTTTCTGCACTTATATCAAGACACACTTAATTTGATTTGCGAAAGTGGTTGATTTACATGTTTACTTAATAATATGAATGTTTAAAGTATCCTGCGAAGGGTTAGATTTTGTTTTCTATAAGTTACTACGATTCTTGCATTTTAAGAGTTAGGGTTCACAAAGGGATGCCTCGCCTCTTATTGACTCCTCTACACACTCACTTTCTATTAAAAACAATAAAATATTCTTCATGTTGGAACTAATAAATTTGTTGGCTTGGTTGTCACCTACGAGTGAAAATTTTGATGAGCTCGTATTCGTTTGCTCTCATCATGAATATTACAATGCGCATTTACATGTATGGACTTCCAAACACGACTCGACATACATCCAAGGGAACCACATCTAAAACAACTTCACCAAGATACTCAACACTCATGGTAAATCTAATTTTACACTATTTTGTTACCTTGAGCTGTACATCCTTATTTACCCATCCCAATGGATATGGGTTTTGATGATCACACACTTCCAACCAAAACTTACTGACCACCTCTCGTGAAATGAGATTTTCCTCTGATCATGAGTCAAACAAAGAATCAATATTTGTATTCTTGACCCGTATCTCTATATGAAAGAGTTCGGTGATTTCTATCTCTTCTTCGTGATGGTGAAGGCTACTCATATTCAGCTCCTTCTGCATTGATGTACGAATGATCTTCTCATCCACGTCTTAGGTGATTTCAACTTGGTTGCTCGAATCCATGGCCATGAGATTCTTCTTCTTGTTATATTTCTTCTTATTCTTTAGGTTTAGCTCTTAGTTCAACTTCTAGCACTTCTCCTTTGTATGGCTATAAATGTTGGAGTGGTTGTAGTTCTTGCTAGGATATTTCCATTAGTGCATTGTGGTTACCCCATTTTGTTTTTTCCCCTCCTTAGAAGCATATTGTTGCTAGTTCTACTTCAATCCACTTCATTTTTCTCTCTTTAGGCCAATGTTTTCTAGGTATTGCGCTTGTACACAAGCCTCATGCATGTATTTTGGCTTGAACATCATCACTTGCTTGCATAGATAGTGGTGCACACCTGCTAAATACTTGAGGAGTGCATATCCGTTCTTTGTATAGATACCCAACTTTATAACTATCTTTCTAAATTTCATGTTATACTCCACATTTTTTCCTAGATTTTAACTAATGTAATGCCATCAGATCCACTCATCCTCCATGTGCCCAATGGGATAAAAATGTGACTTAAAGAGGGTTTTGAAATCCTCCCATTTATTAACTCGAGGTTCTCCCTCCAACCTTAGGGTTTTCGTGTGGATCTCCCACCAAGTGAGTCCATGATCCTCTAATTTAGTCATGTGCATGAGATATTTTTCTCCTTTCTCGATCTCAAGGACATGTGTAATGAGTGGTTCACCTTGAGAGCATTGATCTCACCATCGTACTACTTGATATCAACTTTTTCTTTCATTTTAAGCACACATTGTGATTGATTTACAACACTCAAGTTCACTTAATCCTTTTCGAGTTCTTTCCCCCAATCTTTTGATCTCGTGTTCTAGCTTTTCCTCTCCATTTTAACCACCATCATCTCCAAATATCTCAAACTTGTTATTCAATTCCTCCATGAGGAGAATTAAATTGTGATTGATATGTGACTTGTTGTTCCATGTAGAGACAACATTTAGAATTAGAAACATTATAAAAAGTAAAAATAAAAAGGTTTTCCTAAAAGTGACTTCAAAAATGAACCCTTGTGGGTCCTCCAAAGACATTTAATTGCATCCTAGAAAATTTTTCTTTGATTACTGTGAGGGTCATAGAAAGCCTAGTCAACACTATAGGAGGCATATTTGTTGAAATATAATCAATCTCTTCACATGATAGACTCATAATTCAAGCCTTAAGTGCTGGGAATATTTAATGGAAGGAGGATGGTAGTTGTCATATTATTTATAATATAAACAACCTCATTGATGAGATCACACATGAGCTAAAGAGGAAGAGAGTGTTAAAAATCCTATAAATGAAAGTGCATCTAGGGGGGTAAGAAGAAATTGTGCATTATTATGCTACCAAAATTTCTCAAGAGAAATCAAGCATACCAATGCTAGGATAGTTACATGATTTGAGAGAGTTTTCTTTTATTCTTTGAGAAAGCAAGAGCTGGCGAAAATGATTGAGAATGGGAAATCCTTGTTGAGATATATTGAGTGCCATTTCTCAATCAAATCTATTCAAGTGTCTTTGAAATTCATTTGTAACTCTTACACTACCAATAATCAATATAGAGTACCCTTTTCCTACTCTTGTGTTGGTTTTTTTGCTTCATTGGTAGGGGCACACATTTCGAAGTCAACAAATAGAAGCTAACATTCTCTCATTCTCATTGGATGTAGGTATTTTAGTAGTCAAGTGTAGGAGCACTTCCACCTTGAGTCGATTCGGTTAGGTTGTTAGAAGTGTCACAAGTAATTTCAAGATGTGTCCTTAGTACCCTCCTTGTATAACCCTCTTTCACACCTTCATTGGTTTTCAACTATTAAAAACATTGTAAGTACTTTTAGGACGTGGCCTTAGTACACTTATACAAAACCTTCACAAGGCTACATTACTCATTGAGTGGAAGGACACGAGGTCTTTTAAGATTTTTTCATCATAGGCAAAGTGTCACAAGCCTTTCTTTTATTGTTTCACACATGAAAAGAGTTAAAGGCAAAATTAACCATTTATTCTTTGTTATGTCTTATGTATATGATACATTTGGTTTTCTAAAAGCACCCGCTCACAATATGTGTCTTTCACCTTCTATAGCACCATAGGGGACCTAGGTTTTCCTACCACTCTAGGTACCTAAAATAGCTCCCACCTTTTCGAGGAGGAGATCTTGGTCTCTCACCACATCATCATAGGAAACAACATCCAACTACCTTGGTGGGGACATTCATTCTTCGTGAAAATTTCTTAGGATATAGTTCCTCTCAAAGTACCCGTATCACCACCCCTCGAGGTAAACTCAATTCTACCATGGAAATTACCACTACCAACACTACCACGCAGGGGAATCCCATCAAAACCACACTTAAAGTTTATCCCACAATGGAAAATACCATTTGTAACTTCAATCAACCTCTCAAACCTTATGAAGCTTCGTAATGATCCCATTGAATAGAATCAACAATGGACACCTATCCCAACCAAGTTACCATTGAATATTCCCAAATTGAAAGGAAAATAATGAGAAGATCCCTCCAACCATATCATGAACTTTCATCTATGGTGTTCCTTCAACAACATCATTGATTTCTTTGTTCAACTCAAGCTATTTCAACACACGCTCACCATCCCTCCTACGAAATTGTACAACTTAGGGAAATCGCCTCAATTAAAGCCAAAATCGAAACCAATGTATGAATAATCTAGAAAAGGAAAACAAGAATTCTATCATATGGACTAAACATTCTTTTGTACTTCATGGAGAGTATAGACACTATACCCATAATTTCCCTCAAATCCTAGAGTTTAAACACATGAGGGAGGCTAGGGTATATGGGGAGCAAACCAAAAACCTTCCATCATGGAAAACCTATTTCCCCATCAAGGAACAATAGATACTCAACATGAGATTTGTCCTTCCCAATATGAAAATCAAATATGGGGAATTTCTCATTACATCATTAGTCATGACATCTACATGCAAGGAACATATGCCTTGCTCTAAACCCATAGTCGTAATTATGGAACCCCTTTGGAACGTAATCCCTCAATACCAATAGTACCCATTACCAATACAACTATGCCACCTTTTACCATGCAACGAAATCCCATTGAACCTATCTCCAAGATGGTGAATGGATCGTTACCTTGAAAAACCCATAAATCAAAGGAAACCCGCGACTATAGTATTATTGATGACCTCACTCAATCTCCATTTGCCACATTAGATTTGGATGTGCTCTAACATATCCAGCTCAATGAAAATATTTGCTTTCCATGAGGGTAGAATCGATATGTGAAATCCAACCTCTTAGACGTCCATAAGAAAAAAAATTAGTGTGTTTGTGGGGTTTACTATAATCTTGGTTATCTTTTTTATTCATAGAACTAAAGTATAGATTTCATTTGAACACTAAATATCATATGACCCTACAATCAAATGTATCTATTTAGTACATTGTTCTTATCAATATGAACTTCTCAAACCTATCATTCAATATATGCTACAGCCTGAAATATTACCTTCAGAAAACGAAAATCATTACTCATAATATATCCATAGACTTGGAAGAAAACTAACTTGAAATATACCCATAAAATGAAAATTCTGGAATAATTAAAATAACAGTAAAGTTTAAAGATGGAAATCACTAGAAAAATCTAAAAGGAATGTATAAAACCAATGAAATATCACAGATAAAATTTGATGGAGTCAAAAGAACTCAATGTGCTTCCATTTGGAACAATTGTTTGTTTTTTTTCCATAGTACGCCCTCTAGGGATGCCTCGCCTCTTATTGACTCCTCTACACACTCACTTTCTATTAAGAACAATAAAATATTCTTTGTGTTGGAACTAATAAATTTGTTGGCTTGGTTGTCACCTACGAGTGAAATTTTTGACGAGCTCGTACTTGTTAGCTCTCATCATGAATATTGCATGAGGCATTTACATGTATGGACTTCCAAGCAGGACTTCACATACGTCAAAGGGAACCACATCTAAATCCACTTCACCAAGATACTCAAGAGTCATGGTAAATCTAATTTTACACTATTTTGTTACCTTGAGTTGTACATCCTTATTTACCCATCCCAATGGATATGGGTTTTGATGATCACACACTTCCAACCAAAACTTATTGACCACCTCTCGTGAAATGAGATTTTCATGTGATCGTGAGTCAAACAAAGAATCAATCTTTGTCTTCTTGACCTGTATCTCTATATGAAAGAGTTTGGTGATTTCTATCTCTTCTTCATGATGCTGAAGGCTACTCATATTCACCTCCTTCTGCATTGATGTACGGATGATATTCTCATCCACGTCTTAGGTGATTTCAACTTGGTTGGTCGAATCCATGGCCATGAGATTCTTCTTCTTGTTATATTTCTTCTTATTCTTTAGGTTTAGGTCTTCATTCAACTTCTAGCATCTCCTTTGTATGGCTATAAATGTTGGAGTGGTTGCAGTTCTTGCTAGGATATTTTCATTGGTGCATTGTGGTTGCCATCTTTTTATCTTTTACCCCATTTTGTTTTTTCCCCTCCTTAGAAGCATATTGTTGCTCGTTCTACTTCGATCCACTTCATTTTTCTCTCTTTAGGCCAATGTTTTCTAGGTATTGTGCTTGTACACAAGCCTCGTCCACCTATTTTAGCTTGAACATCATCACTTGCTTGCATAGATAATGGTGCACACCCACTAAATACTTGAGGAGTGCATATCGGTTCTTTGTATAGATACCCAACTTTATAACTATCTTTCTAAATTTCATGTCATACTCCACATTTTTTCCTAGATTTTAACTAAAGTAATGCCATCGGATCCACTCATCCTCCATGTGCCCAATGGGATAAAAAGGTGACTTAAAGAGGGTTTTGAAATCCTCCCATTTAGTAACTCGAGGTTCTCCCTCCAACCTTAGGGTTTTCAGTGTGGATCTCCCACCAAGTGAGTTCATGGTCCTCTAATTTAGTCATGTGCATGAGATATTTTTCTCTTTCTTGATCTCACGGACACTCAAAGAAACTTCGAGTTAGTGCAATGAGTGGTTCACCTTGAGAGCATTGATCTCACCATGGTACTACTTGATGTCAACTCTTTCTTTCATGTTAAACACACATTGTGATTGGTTTACAACACTCAAGTTCACTTAATCCTTTTCCACTACTTTCTTCGACTCTTTCTTCGTTTCTCCCCAATCTTTTGATCTCTATTTGAATCGCCATCATCTCCAAATATCTCAAACTTGTTATTCAATTCCGCCATGAGGAGGCTTACTTTGTGATTGATATGTGTGACTTGTTGTTTCAATCACATAAACAACACCTCCATAGGATCATGAGGTTTGGTTACATGTTACTGAGCCATGATTAGGGTTTTATGATTTTGGGCACGAACTATAGGTGTGAAAATAAGAAGGTCTACTTCTAAGTGGCATAACTTTTGCATATAGACTAAAATTGACTCATTTCTTATGTGTTGGAAATATGTGTGTGTAGAACATGGTGAGAAGTTTATATGATAAAATAGAAACATTTAGCCCCTAGAAAACCTCATTTGATGCCTCAAAAATCTCTGAGAAAGTTGGAGACCCCATTTTTCCAAAGTGGGTGTAGCTAGTAACGACGATGAGTATGGGGTTGAAAGAAATTAGTTAGAGAGGAGAGGAAAGCTCTATTAGAACACCAAGTAAAAATGACCTAATGAATCCAAGGAGAGAAGGTCCATAAATCCAAAATCCAAATTCTAACTTGAATCACACTAGGATCTAGGGGTCAAGTGATGAAGGTCTATTCAAAGACCATAGCATAGACATGTGAAGCCATGTGGGTGGCCTTGCTCTCAAAAAATGAAATGGCTCCACATAAAGAAGATGGGTCAACTCCTTAGTTTCAAATGACCTTTCAAGTATTAAATAGAAACAATTTTGGATTGCAACTAGTCTAGAGAAATCTTCACGCAAGATCTACCTAGCTTAGAAGAATCAAATACTTTTTGACTCTAGAAAAGGTTTGCGCCTCAAGAAATTTGATCCCCTAGGCACTTCTTATATAGGAAGTTAATATGGATGTATCCTAGTTTAATTATTAATAATTGATATTTATGAGCATTAAATTTATTCTATCTTTATTTTTATGTAATTTAACTTAGTCAAAATATTTTCATTAATAATTATAATTATTGTTTTTATTTTTATGTTTTGTTTTCTTAATTGTAATTTATTTTTATTTTTATTATTATGTTATTTGACAAAGTCAAAATGTTTATATAATATAAACATCACATCACATCACATCCCCAGATTTCACACCTCCTAGAAGGACATTCTAAACTGTCTTCTAGAATATAAATCTCTGCTTCATTCATGACTGCACCTAGTCACAGAGATGGTGCACCCAAATCTATAGACATACCAAACTTTATTAACATCTTTATTCATGACTGCACCTAGTCACACAGATAGTGCAACCAAATCTATAGACATACGAAAACTGCATTAACATCCTTAGGATTAGACCAAATAAGATCTCCTCATATCTGAAGAATTTCGCAAAATTTCTCATAAAAATAATCCCATCTGCACTTCCCTTCTTTCATCCTACATGGACTATAACACTTCTTGTAATCCTTGACTGAGGTTTTCACCATATTATAACACAGGTTACTATACCTCATCTTAGATTTCACACCTCCCAGAAAGACATTCTAGACTGTCTTCTAGAATATGAATCTCTGCTTCATTCATGACTGCACCTAGTCACGGAGATCCTACACCCAAATCTGTAGACATGCCGAGACTGCAGTAACATCTTTAGGATTAGAGGAAGTAAGATCTCCTTTTATATATATATAGATTCATTTATTGTCACTGTAGTGAGAGCATTTTTCTAAGTCTGCCACGAGTATGAGATCTTACACTGTATTGCTAATACTGTGCTTGAAGATTACAGAGATACCATACCATATGAGGTAGCTTGAACACTTAGACATGTCTTACCTCAATGCGGATCCGACTGCAGCTATTGACTGCGGCTCCATCAACTGCGTCTCCCTTATGCGAAAGTTCTCAGAGGTATATCCGAATTCATTTTTGCCCAATAGGGTAATTATACTGGTGAGCGTATATACGAGCGGGCTTATGTTAATGAACAGACATTTGTATTCGGAGCGGATATAATTATATCCTTGTCTTTTTGCAGAGTTTGATGGGCTTGTTTGAGGCATTGATCTTGTTCTTCGAGGGCTGATACACAATTTGAAGAATTTCTACACAAATAGACTTTCTATGTGTTTCTTGGTCACAGAAAATCAACAACACCTTTCTTTTTATCATAAGCGTGGAAATAAGGAAAACTAATTATCACAAAGAAAAAAGAAAGGAATGTACAAAAACCAACTGAATATCACAAAGAAAAACCAACTAAATATCACAAAGAACGGATTGTATACTCAAAATTCTGTCAAATATGATGATAACCAAATTTACTTGTGAATTTCTCGGTGACTTTCTCTGTATTCAATTTCTCATTCTTATTCATTCACCCTTTAGTTTTTAGTTGTTCTGCATTTTACACCCATATTAATAAATTTAAATAAATTACTCATATTAAACACTTTTATCACTTATATTAACCACTGAATTAACTATTATTTTTATCAACAAATTGTATTGCTAAACAAAAATGCTCTACATTACCTATCTAATGATGCATATATTCTCATGCTCATCATAAACATTCACAAATTAAAGATTAAATATATAAATGTAAGTCACTGTATCTAAAAGAACCAACTGGCTTACACTTCAAAGATTATTGTTCATGAAATTGTAAACCAAAAAGAACTATACACATTGGATACACAATAAGTAACATGAATACTGGTTCATTATAAGAAAATCAATCTGGGTACATATTAGCAAATCAAGTAACATGCATGCTGGTTCTTTATAAGAAAATCAATCTGCTTACATATTAGCAAATCTCAGTTCAAAATAAAGATCTTACAGGCTGACAAGCAAGTGAGTAATCCCACTATTATTCCTAAGTGCTTCTACATGGAAAATGAAATTTATTTAATTGAAGGTTGCGCAGCCAGGGCATATCCATGAAGGCGACAAGCAAGTGAAATCAAACAATCTCTGGCACCATCTACAAGAAACCAATGGAGGATCTCCCTCTCCCTTTCTCTGGTGATAGAGGGACTGAAGAGCCCCACTCTCTGGTTATCTACGGATTGAGGATCTCCCTCTAACTTGTTAGCCAGGGACTGAGGATCTCCTTCTCCCTGGTTATGCAGAGACTGAAAATCTTCCTCTCTGTTTATGGAGGGTGGCTGGAACTTCACTGGGCTTTTTGGGTTGCCCATGCTTTCTTCCCACTTCACCCACTATGCGAGGTTGAACCCCACTTAGCTTTTTGGGTTTCCCAGGCTTTCTTCCCACTTCAAGCTTCCTCCCATGGTCTGTATCTGATTCTAAATTATCTAAAGGAACAAAGTCTTTGTATTTCTAGGGAAGTTTTCTAGGTCTTTCACATCTTGTTATTCCAACTTGTTCAGCTTGCTCCTAAGAATGCACTTCTGATTGTAATCCATGCTGAGAGTTTTTTTTCTCCTGAGTCCTTTTGCTCTATTGTTCCACACCTATGCTTGCTAATGAACTTGGCAGTATTTAAACCTCTAAAATATTTAATACGTGTTTGCAAAAGAACTTTTGATTCCTTCAATATCTTCCTTTCTCACTATGATCAAACACTAATGGTTACCTATGGTAAAAAGTTATTTGTATAATTAGATTTTTATTTTGTTTT
>APFE031143783.1:158690-196002 GCA_000404065.3 Pinus taeda | reverse complement strand
AAGACCTTTTCATTGAATATTACATCTCTACTCCTAATGATTTTGTGATTTTCATAATCATATAAGTGATAACCAAAATCATTAACACCATATCCAATAAGCGTACAATTCTTTGACTTTGCCTCAAGCTTTGTTCTATTTTCTTTATTAATATGGACAAAGGCCTCACAACCAAAAGGCTTTAAAAAAGAGTAGTTTACCTTTTTACCTATCCATGCGTCCTTTGGAACACCACCATCTAAGGAACTTGAAGGCCCTCTATTTATTAGATAAACTGCAGTATCTACAGCATCTACCCAAAATTGTAAAGGCAATCTTGCATGCAATCTCATGCACCTTGCACACTCCATGATTGTTCTGTTCATCTTTTCTAACATACCATTTTCTTGTGGTGTTCTTGGAATTTTCTTCTCTCTGCTAATTCCATGCTCTGAACAATACCTATCAAACTCTTTCCTGCAATATTCACCTCCATTGTCTGATCTGAGACACTTCAATTTCTTTTCTGTCTCAATCCCAACCAAAGCCTTCCATTTCTTGAAAGTATCAAAGACATCAGATTTATTCTTAATACAATAAATCCAAGTTTTTCTAGTTGCATCATCAATAAAGTAACATAATAATGAGAGCCACCAAGAGATGATACCTGAGCAGGTCCCCATACATCTGTATGCACAAGCTCTAATTTTTCGCTCTTCTTTTCTTTCCCAACTCTGAGAAATCTAACTCTATTTTGTTTTCCATAAATGCAATTCTCACAGAAGTCCAAATCAACATTCTTCAAACTCGGCAACAAATTCCTTGAGTGAAGAATCTTCATCCCCTTCTCACTCATTTGTCCGAGCCTATGATGCCATAATGCTTCATCTGCTCGTTTGGAAGTTAAAGCATTAACAGAGTTATAAATACCATTGCATAAATACAATGTACCAACCTTTTCACCTTTTTCTATTACCAGAGCTCCTTTCGTGACCTTCCAAGCTTTATCTATGAAATTCTTCACACAATCTTCACCACCTAACTGCCTTGTTGAAATTAGATTTTTCTTCAAATCTGGAACATGCCTTGCTTCCTTTAGTAGCCATTGGTTTCCATTCTGCTATTTTACAAGAACCTTACCCATTCCAACAATTTTACAAGGTTTATCATCACCCAAACGAACTTGTCCAAAATCTCCTTGAACATAGTCATGAAAATATTTCTTATCAGGTGTGGCATGAATGAGGCCCTGAATTACCACCAAGAATAGTAATATTTCAAAAGAAAGAATCAAAGCATCTTGTAACACCTCACCTGTCACATTTGCTTCATGATTTTTTTCTTGCTGTGTATCTCCTTCTTTTCCCTTCCAAGATCTACAGTCTTTCTTTAGGTGTCCTTTCTTTTCGCATTTCTAGCACACTATCCCAATCTGGGCTTGGATCTACCTTTCCTTGATTTATTGCGATATCTTGAGCTCTTTCCTCTTTCCATTTTGCTTCCCCTAGACTTTGCACTCAAAGCATGAAAATGATGAACATTGTGGAATATCCGAATTCCTCTCAGAAACTCAAAGCATTACCCGATGTCTCACTAAAGCTTTTCCATCGCATTTCCTCACTAAGTATAACACCGAAAACATCATCAAACTTTAAAGTACTAGATCCAGAAACAGAGTTACTAATGGCCATTACTAAACCGTTCCAACTTTATGGAAATGAGCACAAAAATAACATAGCTCTAAATTCATCATCAAAGTTTACCCCTACAGAACATAACTGACTTGTAACAGTATTAAAATTATTTAAATGGTCTGCAACAGATCCACCTTCCAACATCTTCATATTAAATAACCGTTTCATAAGAAATACCTTGTTTGAGGGCGAGGGTTTTTCATATAGTTTCTCCAATGCCTTAATCAAACCCTCTATAGTTGTTTCCTTTGAAATGTTGAAGGTGACTGATGCTGTGACGTTGTTCTGAGTGCCTTTCTATCGAGAAGGTTCCATTCTTCATCTGTCATACCGTTGGCATCTTTGTTTTTCTTCCCAATGGTAGGTATAGATCTTTCTGATACAGATAATCTTCCATCTGCATCTTCCACAGCGAGAAGTTTTGGCCATTAAATTTCTTGACCCTAAACTTACCATCTTCCGCCATTGCTCCCACTCGAATGAGGAACCCTTCTTTTCTGCGAGTTTATCAGCCAAATAGACCTTCGGCTCTGATATTGTTAGAAAATTATATATTACAGAGCAATGGAACACATAGAATATTGCAGAAATATAAACACAGAAAATGCATAAAACCAGAGAGACATAGATATACGTGGTTCACCTATTTTGGGCTACATGCACCCCGAACAGCCAGTCCTTCCTTTCTATTATCCAACAAAATGAAGAGACACAACCAACATCAAATCCGCTGTAATATCCTCTGTTTTCTCTCACGGTCTCACCTCTCTGTTTCTCTCTCGGAGAATATAGATCTATTACATAGACTCAATACAATGCCCTCATACAAAGAGAGGGGTTGCCTCCTAGGTCAAAAAACCCTAAACTAAACATAAGTTCTACTGTCAGATCATCCGCCTAATGAACGACCCAGATTGACTAGAAATTACCATACTTTTACAAGGCAATTTTACATCTATTTTTAGCTTCAGGGGCACTACCCCCCGAAACCCCCACTGGGGGACCGCTGGCCCTTGGACCCCCTAGCCAGAGGGATCAGCCCTTGCGAAGCCCCGCGGAGGGGACAAGTCCCCCCCAGACGCCCCCACATGGAGGGGTGTACAAACTTCCTAGTGTATACATCCGGATGAAACAAAGACCTCTAAACAATCATGCTCCATACTCAACAGTTTCTATATGTAATAAGCACTCAACAGTTGTTCCTGGTCACCTTGCCAACTCCTGCCACTGCAAAAGCAAAAGCATTAGGACATTAGTCCATCAAATTTCCAAGAAAAAGAGTCAAACTTCAAACTGAAAAATAGAGTTTTTGAAAAAGTGACTAAGACTTTAGAAAAGTAGGTTTGCAATGTAGAAAAATTAAAGTGTATCATATATAAAGAAAATTCATGCTAGCAAGTCATTCCATTGTGCAAAAAGTCAAGTGGAGAGCCAAAATCACGTTTTGAAGGAAGATTGAGAAAAACACGAAGAAAACCCGAAATTTGCAGCAAGTTTGCCTGGCGTTGCGCATCAGACAACTTTTCCTTGTGTAAAATTACACTGGCGCTGCGCATCAAGAAGGCACTACGCATTAGGCTCAGTGCACTGCACATTGGCCAGGGAGGCTTCAAACTCACACAAATTCATCTCAGATCCTCCCAAATGCTGCATTCACCTCCTATAAGGAAGTGTTCATATACCCTAAGATGAAATAAGTCTTTTTCATGTTTTGTTTATGAGTTTTGCTTCCTAAAATCAAAACCCTAGCTTGCCTCCATACTCTATTTCACCTCATTGCAAAACCTTCACATCATTGCAAAACCAACATCCTTTGTCCCTTTTTCCAAACTCCATTGCATTAAAACTACCCCTTGATTTTATTTTCCCTCTCCCTATTTCCCTAAGAAACTAATCCCCTTTATCAAACCCTAAGTCCCTCGTACATCAAAACCCTAGTTCCCCAAATCCTTCCCTTCATTCCCCTACCCCACCTCATTACTATTGTTCCATTTACAAAATATCTTCATACTCATTTTCTTTGTCCCCACCTATTATCCATTTTTCACCATATTATCAGCACATTATATCATAGATACAAGCATGGAAAGAAGCAGTGAATCATATTTTGAAGAGGACACACTTAGTGATAGCTCAAGAGAAAGAAATGTGCAGTCCAGGAGGCCTCACAAAGGTGGAAAAGTCATTGGGGAGGAACCTATCAACATGAGTGAACTCCTTGCTTGCCCACTAGCCACCACATGTTTCAAATATCAGTCTTGTTTTGAGTTTTGTGAAATGGTTGAGAGGGTCAAATTCCACCATGAGTTAGCAAGGGAGTTTGTGATAAACATGGATAACAATATGGTACATCTTGTCGGGGTCAACTTCACTCTTTCACCAACTATCATCGCAGAGGCCACAAGAATTCCAGATGTAGGGGAAAAGTGGAACAAAAGGCAAAATATTAGTAAGAAGCATTATGAGCCTTATATCAAGGCCAAGTAGCATGGAAGACTCAGTAGGGTGTTTCCTTTTAAATTCTTGGAGCACTGGTATGTTCCACTCATGAAGCTTATCATCAGACTTTATGCCTACCATATCAGATTTCTCATGCACTTCACCAGGGTCATAATGATGAGCATCCCTTATTTCATATGCAAAAACATAGAGAGGATGATAGTGTTTGCAAAAAGAAAACCATATCCATAGAAGCTCAATGGCATTCATCATTTTTTTGTCATCAAAATTGTTGTTTTGCATCAACTCACTCAGTTTGGAGTGCCATGGAAACTTTCATTGCCCATGAGTGCTTCAAGGGTTCTCAAGTATTTTTAGATCACCAAGAGGAAGGTGAACCTTCCAGGCAAAAATAGGAGCCTGAAAATAAAACAGAGGAGGTTCATGTTCCTATGTTTGTCACCTATGAAAGAGGCACTAGGATGCTCTTTGCAGCTGCCAAGCGAGTACTATCTCCATAAGGGGTGGAAGGGGTCTCATTTTCTTCACCAGACCACAGGAAAATGCTATCTTCACCAGGGGTGAAAGGGGCTTTGCCTTCTTCTCCAGATATACATGTTGTCCAACAGTCAAAGGGCAGAGATAAAGGAAAGCAAAAGATGCATGAGAAGAGCCCTCTTGAAGGGCAAGACAGAGAGTTTATTTGAATGAGGAGGATGTCACTGATTTGGGCTCTCAAAGCTCAAGACTCAAGGACATGATTATCAAAGAGAAGGAGGCTGAAATTCAAGCCTTATCACTTAACCTTGAGAGGGCCAAATGGATCATCAACTTTCTTGAGCAGGAAAACAAACAGTTAACAGATAAGCAAGCTATTATGGAGCTGCAGATGATTAGGGAAAATAGGCAAGAGGCAAAGAAAGCAAAGATCGAGATGACCTCCCTTGATCAAGAAATTGAGGATGACCGAGAGTCATGGTTGGAAAGGGTGAACATTCACCTTAATAAGTTGCTTGAGAAAGCCAACAGAGAGAAGAAAATGCTGCGCTATATGGCCTATTATTAGTTAACTCGGAATAAGACTTGCGAAAAAAGGGTAAAGAGGCTAAAAGCTAAGTTAAGGAGAGCCTTGAGGGCCAAGAAAGAACATGATAAAATCAAAATCTTGGGTGAAGATTATTTAGCTCAACAAAGCACTTAATGGGGTTTCCTCTTGCCAAATTTGAGGAAATTTTGGAAACTTTTTGTCTTTTTGCATTTTTGAAAATGAAAACACAGGAAATTTTAGTTGGTGGCGCTGCACATTGAATTGGCTCACTCTTTTGCAAGATGTCTTGTAGTTTTGGATTCAGCATGAAAAAACAACCAAACCCAGAAAGTTTCATCAATTTTGGAGAAGATTTGGGTCACCTAAAGGGCAAAAAACACCTAAAAAATGCCCTCTTTGCCACTTTTTGGACCCACAGGAAGCAGTCTTGGGAGAAATGATTTTTGAAGGGAAAATCAACTCCAAATCAAAAAATTCAAAGTGTTCCAGAAACTAGACATGCAGATCTTTCCAACAAGCTATCTTGGGCCTAATTTGGTGAAGTGAAAGGCCTCCAAAAGAAGCCTTGAAGCGGCGCTACGAATCAGGCAAATTTTTGTCAATTGCCTAAAACTCAAAATTTTGCCCAGTTTATTCAGTGGTTGAATTTTCTTCTTTTCTTGGTAAATGTATGCATGGTAACTAACGTATTTTATGTAAGTATTGATGAAAATCACCTTATAGGGTAGATACATCAAGTTCCAAGTGGTTTTGAACTGTAATGAATTGGTTTCCTAAGTTTTAGAGGCAAGCTGTTCCAATGCCTACTTTTGTGTTCTTAGTTTAGATATGGTTGAAACCACCCCTTTTCTCATGAATTCGACCCTGATAGCTATCATGAGTGGTTTCCTTGCCTATATTATGTGATTGCTTAGTCAGTTGAAAAGGTTGGAGTTTGGCATAAGTGTTGGCTCTCATTGAACATTTGTATTAGCAGTTTGGCAAGGAATAAAACCAGGTTTCACAGCTATTTTTGTGGGATTCTTGTGACAGTGAGTTTATGTATTGTTTCTTCTTTGTAATGAGTTTTTTCTGATGTTTTATATGTGTCCACATCTCTCTCTCTCTATTCTAAACTAAATGAATCAAGGTGAATAGACAAAATACACTAATTTACAGTGCTTTGTCTTGGGAATGCATTTGGTTTTCAATGTTTTTAACTTTTTGAAGAGGATTCGTAGTTTCTTTATGCCCTCCTCAACTCCTCAGCTATCTAAACTATCATCTTAATCCATTGCTAGTACATAAATGCTTGTTTACCTCACCCCACAGAACATGATTGTATCCCTGAGTTGATTTCCCGGACCCAATCCGCCTTCTCCAATTGATCCAGCTACCAAAACCTAAAATCAAACCAGAAACCCTAATATGTAATACCTAGCCTAAAATCAACATTCATTTTAGTCATATCAAGCCCTAGTCACCAATATCCTAATTGAGATTGATAAGGAGAGAGCCCTCTCCCGACCTGGTAGGGCTAGCTACCAGGTTAAGCATGGTTTGATGTTACCCTAGACCTACCTTCCTTCAGCCTGAGGTAGATCCAGGCACTAACATGCATAACAAAATCAAGAATTGATCTAATGGAGGAGTACCTTGCTATAGGATGAAATTTCTCCTCATAGTCAATCCCCTAAACTTGAGATTACTCCTTGGCCCCAAATCTATCCTTGTACGTTTCTATGCTTCCATTTATTACCTTGAAGATCCATCACGAACCCACAACAAATTTATCTATTGTCTTGGGACCACTTCCCAAACACTGTTATTTACACATACACGTTTCTATACTACTTCCTTGAAAGAGGATGGCTCAGTCTCTACAAGATCGATCATTAATTCCATATAGCCATTGTATCAATATGGTGACCTTCTATTCATGCACTAATTTGAAGGAGCACCCACATTCTCCTTGACATCCTGCACAAGTATTTAAGCTTCCCTAGTTCTTTTTCTTCCCTCTTTGGATGGTTCTGCTTGAGTGGCTGTATCTACTCTCTTCTCCTCAATTTGTGGCTGCTCCACAACTTGTTGAGGTTCCTTCTTTGGAGCTAAAATCTCCTCCTCTTGTGGGATTTGAAGCTCCCTCTCAAGAGAGCACCACATTGCTTTATCCTCATCAAATTTTACATCCCTTCATGCAACTGTCATTATGAGGGATGTCAAGTATAGACGTTAGTTGTGGGGAGTTTCTGTGTAACCCACAAAAACCCCCAATTTTGTTGTTGGATCTAGCTTCTTCCTTGATTCTTTGGAGACATGGCAATAAATAGAGGCTCCAAAAATACTGAAGTGTGACACATCTGGCTTCCTCCCGAGAAAGACTCCTTTGGTGTAATCATGTCCACCGAGTTATGAAAATAGATTGTTGTGTTGCATGCCTCAATCCACAAATGTAGAGACACGCCTTGGTCGTATAACATCGCCTTCGCTACTCCCACAATGCTATGGTTCTTTCTCTCAGCCACCCCATTTTGATGTGGGTTGTGGGATGATGTCAATTCTTGTTGAATTCCTTCTTTTTCACATTTTTTTTTAAATTCATTCAACATGTATTCACTTCCATTATTGCTCTTGAGAGCCTTCACCTTTTTGTAGGTTTCTTTCTCAACCAATGCATTGAATTCTACTAACTTAGAGTATGTATCATCTTTCTTCCACATGAAGAAGATCCAACACTTATGTGAGAATTCATTAATAAAAATGAAAAAATATTTGTGCCTAGGAGTGGAGGCATTCAAGGAAGGTCCACAAACATCAGAATGGATCCTTTCAAGGACTGCATGCACTTTTCTATCTCAATCATGTAAAGTAAATTTTATGTACTCCCCAAAGTACATCCTTTGCATACATCCTGCAACTCAAGTTCTCCTTTGGGAAGGCTTGTGGTTATATTCTCCATGATCTTCAGGGTGCCATGATGCAAATGGACAAGTATTCTATGCTAAAGTTCACCAACATTGCAACTCCGCACCTTCTCCGCTTTAGTTCTTAATGCAAAACAATCCTCCACATCTAGCTTATAGAGGTTCTTTACATGAACCTTGATCTACTTCATCTATCCCATGGTTATGTCTCTTAGGAATGCCTTTGCTTTGCTAAAGATCACAACATAACCACAATATTCCAAAACTGCAACAGAGATGAGATATTTCTTTAGGCCTAGAACAATCATGATATCCTTGATCCTGAGGGGGAAGCCCGAATCCTCCTGAAAGGTGACTGTACCAATCCCGATCACACTATACCTTATGTCGTTCTCCATTTTGATGTGTGTCTGCAAGTATTTTTCCTCTAGGTCACTGAAAAAGTCTCTATTCCCCGCCACGTGGAATGATGCACTTGAGTCCAATTACCACACACTCCCCATCATTGTGTTATACATGCATTCAATGAGGGTAAAGTCAAGCTAAAGCTATGAAGCACACTTCGTGGCATAGTGCCCGAATTCATGACAATGGAAGCATTTAATTTTGGACAAATATTTCTTCTTAACCCCTTGATTTGGTTCTAGTTTGGATTGATATTTATTCCCTTTTCCCTTCTTTTCCTTTCCATCCAATACAAAGTTTTCTTCATCCTCTCTCTTGGATGAAGTCCCATATCTGGTGTTCCACCTTATTTTCTCCTATACCAAATTAGACTATAAGCACTCCCAATTTGGTAGTTTCTCCCTCCCATTTACTGAATCTTGATAGCTATGCCAACTCTTGGGAAGGCCCATAAGGGATAGGATCACCAAGTATTCTTCAGGGATAGTGACACCGACCCCACTAAGTTCATCACAACACTATATAAACTTGCTCAGATACCGGGGAATTGTGTTATTATTATTATTCATCTTGATACTTCGAAGTTTACCTTTGAGTGCCAACTTCTTGTCATCACTATTATTCTTGAACAATTTTGTTAGTGCTTTCCACATTGTGAACACAATTTCTTTTCCATGGAGATTTGAGAAAATGTGATCCGGTACTCCCTCTAATATTATTCTCCTTGCCTTGGATACATATTTCTTCCACTGAGAAAGGTTATGGGCATCAACTAATTGAGTTTTTCAACATTTGTCTTGATGTTTTCTTGCAATCAATTGTCATTTAATACCGCCTCCATGTGATCCTTCCATGAAACAAAATTAGAGGTTCCTATCAGGGCATACTCTAGCCTTTGTCCATTGAAGGCCATTTTCTCAACTCAGAAGAAATCTTGCTACACTAAGCTCCAAAATCAAACCTTGTGAGAACAACTTCAAAATTTATGCTCTAATGTGTAATCAACTCTGATACAATGTAGAAATTACGATGTAGATTTCCAGCGCTTATGAAATTTTAATCAAGATCATAAGACACAAACCTACTTTACTTATCTAAGGAAAGTAATTCACAATATAGAACAAAATTTGTAGACATGCAATAATAAATCACACACATGCAACAAGTATTTTTCCCGGGAAAGTAAACTGCTAAAAATCCCAAAGCATGCCTACCTTAAATCAAAAGAATACAAATGTATTACAAATTCTTTGCTCAATTGAGCATAACCTGCAAGTGCATAACCTATCCCTCTTCTCATTGAAAGGCTTTGACCCTGACTTAGTCGAATTTTTCCTCTGCTTGATCTCCTATTTCATTGTATTGTTCCTTGAGGAATTTGGCCCCTATTGTTTAGGAAATTCCTCAAATTGATTGTGCAATTCCTTTAGGCCGATCCTCTAATTGCATACAACACCTCTACACTCAAGAATAGTCTACAGATGATGTTACACTATGTTGGAATCTCCACCTCAACTAGGTAACTCAAATTCTATGCATGCACTAGCTATTTTGGGCTAATTGATCAGTTAACTTGATGATCACTGAATTTGACCAAAATCCCATTGCTTAACTTACCTTCCACTAGTTTCTCCAAAAGTTGGAAATAATTTAATTGAAAACAACTTGAGATAAGTGACCTTGATTGCTACAAATTAGCAATCACACATGCATAATTGAACTCTAACTCCTCCAACTCGAATTTACAGAGTAAATTGGGTGACACAAGCCATGTCACACAATTTAACATCATCCAAGTTGTCTGCTGAAGTGGAAATTTGAATTTTCTCAATTTAATCAAGGAAAAATCAAATTGAGATTTTCTTGCTGTATTTTTCAATATTCTCCCATAATTATTATTTTCTTTCCATTCATTATCATACTTATTTTTAATAATAACTATTTATAAACCTATAATCATTCCTTGTATGCTTTCTATTAATTGTTTTATTCTTTCTAATAACATTTGTTTTTTCAAAAATTTCCATTAATATATTTTATTAATCATACAAATTTTTTTGATAGTTTAATTATTTAATTATTGCCAACACTTTTTTTCATAAAAATATGTTTTCATGTACCAATAGATTATTAGCAATTTGATTCCCCATCCACCAAGGTTGTGGTGCCTAAGTTATGCACTTAATATAACGAAGCTATATGATCACATTCACCCATAAGAGTCTCTTTTTTTACACAAAAGATAGGTACTAAGAAGCAACGCTATATATTACACTTGTTTTGTTTTCTTTTTCATCATAATTATTTTATATTTTTAATGTACTTGTTATTTATTTTATTTTTTTCTTTTTAAAAAAATAATTATTTAAGAAAAAAACTTATTGTTTTAAACGATAGAGTAATGGACGATAATATTGTAATCACATAATTTTGAAACTCACGTAAATGTCAATTAAGATTTTTTTACTACCATTTATCTTGACAATTTCGATTAATTCCATTTATTTGTAAAATTCTTGAATGCAGTAGTGAATGGGTTGAACACTCGTTCAAATAAAAAATTATATTAAATAAAACTAGCAATGGCATTAGTGTATTTGATTGGTTGTTTTATATAGAGTTTGTAATCAAAGAAGCATTGGTTCTCATAGTGGATTTCGATCTTAATGAATGCATTTATGTTCTGCATATAAATAATTTTAAAAATCATCAAAATCATCCCAAACTTCTGATATTAGTAATGGGAAATGGTATTCCCTTGTATGAAATGCAAAGGAAAAAATAAAAGAAAATTAATGGTGTGAGAGTCAATGACTGCAATTAAAGGTTAGGGTTGATAGTTAAGGGTTAACCAGAGTGAGGTCTAACTAGGTATAAGGAATTAAAGGTTAGGGTTGATAGTTAAGGGTTAACCAGAGTGAGGTCTAACTAGTTATAAGGAATAAAGGTTGATATATTTATAGTTAAGGTTGAAGATTGTGGATTACACTTTTGTAGTCTAAAAAATAAAATTTTTGAATTTTTTTGATATATTTTTTAATCAATTTTGCTCAAAATTTAGTCAAAATTTTAGAAGAACCATTGTAATTGTATATATCAGTTGTTAATATTACATATTCAATGTGGATTAGGGTTTTTGAAGGAACTAGATCCATCTATGCAGTCCAAACTACAACTTGAGAAATGATAAATTATAATTTCAACAACAATTACTTTGTTGAATTTGGTGATAATTGCCTAAATTTTTTTAAAATGTCTAATGTTTAGACTTATCCATTTAGATATAACTATAAGATGTATAAAAAAATATTTAGATAACAACTTTATTCTTGATTTCACTAGTATATTTGGAGTTAAAATCCAACATTTGAACTTATTTTTTCTTTATACTTTGAAAATCATTGAAATAAATATTAAATATGTCCCTCCACAAAAAACATTTCTTAACTAGAATTAGCTATATAATATCGCTTAACCAACATTTAAGACTTTCTTTATCCATACAATGGCCCCCACACACCACAAAATAAACAACTCTAATCTTTCTGAAGAGTTTGGAATCACGTGACATAATAGTACAAGCTAATCATATTGAGTTTAAATTTTCTCAATCTTAAATTTATTTGTTAAAATTGGTTAATACCATTCGAAATCTCTATTTGTGAAATTTTTTGAATGTATTCCTCGTATACTAGTGAATGAGAGGAACATACTAGTGAATGAGAGGAACATTCCCTTGAAATAGAAAAAAATATCAAATAACACTAACTTCAGCATTAGTGCATCCTATTGGTTACCTTATTAGTCCCTGCCCTTCGGGCTGGCAGGGACTATAGTAATCGGTTTTAACCGATAGCATTACTTCGACACAGAAATCCATAAACATATTTCAATTTAAACCAAAGTTTGCCAGTAAATTTTATTAAATTTTATATTTGCCGATACACGCATCCAATGGCAGGAAAGATCATCTTATTTGGCCTCATTACGAGGTATACGATCTCAAAACTTAGGCAAATTTTCGGAAATCATTTGGCTAATTGGTACAATTTCGCGTGAGTAAAGTAATGCTATCTTTACGATAGCATTAGTTCGTTAACATTTAATGTTAATTGGCTTAATTGGCTAACATTAAGGATCGCCTAGGTTACGTTTTAGGACAAATGTTATCCTTATATGTTGCCATTCAACAGATATGTGGTGTAGGTGTCAATCTCCTGTCCTCTCTTCATTCCGCTGAAGCAACTAAATCGCTCCATCTTTGTGCCCTGGCCTGAATGCCAAATTCATACTTTCCATCCTTTCACTGCTCTGCTTCTTTTCTGAGCGAAACTCATACCTGGGCAATACCAAAATCTGCGCTTTCTGCTTGGCCCGGTTCTGCTCCTGGAATTAACTACCCGGGCAATACCAAAATCTGCGAGAAAGACTCAAATCAGACATAAAATCACATGGTAAAATCACTAGAAACATTTAATCTATTTTTACTAGTTCTGTTTTTTCCTGAAAGAAATTTAATCTATTTTTACTAGTTAGAAATTTAATCTATTTTTACTAGTTCTTTTTTTTGTTCTGTTTTTTGTTCTGTGAAGGAAGAATCTTAATTGATTAAACAAGTACTTGTGCCGCTATTAAACGCATATGCCGGGCATAAAGATTTCAGGAAGAAAAGTTGATGATTATGCCTCTAGGAGGGTACAATTTCCCTGATACTTTTTGACAGATGCTCTGACCGTTCATGCCCACAGACTACAATAATATTCCATTCCTCTGGTATGTTTAAAAGCCGTCGTGGGTTGGATTTTAAATCATTTTATTGCAAATATCTATGGCTTTAACGACGGCCACAATCTCTGCCTACCATCGATTGTTTTCCTCTAATTTTGCCATTCACGTTGTTGATTACGGGTCACTAAATATGCCATCAATTGTTTTCCTCTAATTTTGCCATTCACGTTGATTACGGGCCACTAAATCTCCCGTCGGTTGCACAACCATCCTGGGGTTGGACAGTAGAAAATCCCTTTGAAAGGGGATGTAGCTCAGATGGTAGAGCGCTCGCGAATCGAAAACAACAGCAAAAGACATTGGTCTATGGGATAAGGGCTTGTAGGTTAAGCCCCACAAATGCTAAATTTTTTGTGCCTTTTGTTACAGGTATTCGCTATATTAGTTTTGTTTTTTCAAAGATAATGGAAATCGGTAACTAATTGGAGTTGTAATTCTCATTCTAGAGTATGTAAAATATTTTACACATTGATACAATTGGATGTTAATCTGTTCGCCTAGTGAAAAATAATAATTTATGATCTGCTGTAAAAAAAATAATTTATAGCACTGTTACCTGGATATTCTCTGCGCTTTGCTTTCCTATTTTTGCTGCCGGATGCCCACTCCTGCAATATGCATTGTGTTGTTTTCGTCCGATACCCTCTTTGTTGCTGTGAGAGCAATAAATAATCAATGATTTGTACTGTGCATTACAGAAAATTCACGCTGATGCATAGAGTGAAAGGGCAAAGAATTTGCTTGCCGTGGACGAAGTTCCGGTTTCAAAACTGAGAACAGAAGCCTTGGCTGACTCCGCCATATTCGTTTTTCCTGTTGAACTGCATCATTCTCGCAATATTCGCCAATTCTGGCGGCTTTCTGGGTCGGAATCAATCGCACGATCACGAACCCCAGGAGCTGGACCACCATTGCCATTTCTCGGAATTAGGCAAGGAAATCAGCGGATGCCGCGAGGACTTGGCCCCAGAATTCTTTAGACGCAGCGGCATGGAGACCTGCTGTGGTTATCACAAGAGCCGATGATCAGTCTAATAAAATGTTGGCTTCTGCTCGTTTCACTCATCGAAAGGTGAATGTGCACGAAAGCGCCTGCAAATCTCTACGGGTGAGCCAGAAACACAACGAGGCATCTCCGTCCAAGCCCCAACAACCCGGATGAATCAAGAATCGATCATTCTTCCCCTTCTGTGAGGCGGGGCAATGAAGAAGAATCTTCAGCGCTCCCGTGTAGTGGAGTAAGGAGGTCTGGGGGAAGCTTGAAGAGGGAAAGTTCTCATGTTGGGGTGGATGAACTGAACAAACAGGTGGAGGCGTTCATTGACAAATTCAATACCAAGATGTCGCAGATCTGCATGCAATGTTGATAAACAAGCACGTGGCTTGCATGCACGTGGCTTGGGTGGCTTGAGCTGGTGAACTTAACTTATTGTTTGACTATTGGGCTCGGGCAGACGGAGATGGTTCTGTACAAAAGAGTCAAGCATCTGTTATAAGAGGATTGGCCCGCCATGGGCCCGGGTAGCTCATAAATCTGTTCACATTTGCATGCAAAACTCGTCTTATTATTATGTTTTTCCCAAAAGTAATGTTAAATTTGATATTTTGATGTGAAATAAAGATTCGTGACATCTTATGGCAAGCGGTTAAGTAAGTTATTTCTTTAGCGGCTGATTATTATCGCAATATTTCACCTACAGTCCATATGCAATGTTGACATACTATAATTAGACCTAATTTTAAACAAAAGCAAAATAAATATATGTATTAATTACTAAAATATGAATAACACTGCATCAAATACCTTCCTAATTGAGAGGTGGGCATGTGAATCCAGAAGGAGGGGTAACGCCGCATTGAACAAAAAGCTCCAAAGCCAGTGGGAGGATGACATTGAGGTTGAGTAGTTTTAGGCGAATAGTTGTGCAGAAGCACAGCGCTGCGTCCAACTCCAAAACGCCTTGTATCACTGGGCAGCACTGGTTGACAACAGGGTCTCCAATGCCCATGTGCACTAAACTCCCCAGCAAATCAACACAGGCTCCCAGTTTCAGTGCATCTAAAGGGCATGATGAGCTTCCTGCTCCTCCTGGTCTATCACCTGCAGGGTTGCTTCCCTTGCTAGGGACGCTAGGAGTCTTTGCAGCAGGAGGATAGTTAGGGCTGCCACTTGCCATGACAGGGGTGGACATGGTGGTTGCTACACCGATCATAACCATAAAAAGCAATGCCACAGCCTTGCCCATCTTGGATCAAATCCCCTGATTCCTCTTCGTCTTACATAGTAGCCCAATAATCGATCGCAAACGAGGGAGGAAGTTGCAAGATTGAGCATGGGGAGATGGATTTTATAGTAGTCGTCAATAATTCAGTGTTCCATCACTCCCACATAATCATCGTTATGGCAAAAGTTCACATGGCATGTTACTCAGAGGAAATCTAATGTGCCGTATATGCCTTTTAATAATAATGTACACTACTGACATCCATGTGAAGGTAAAACTCATCCAACAGCGCCAACTTCGACCGAAATGGTATTCTACAGACGTGGATTCCCAGTGACCACTGCTAATGACATTTGCAATTGTGTTTCAAAGCCCACTGACAGCGCCAACATACATGTGAGATAATTGGGCATAGACAGGTTCAATTCTGAGCGAACATTGCTTCTTTAAGTCAATTACCTGATTTGTCATTCGTCGAACATCCTGCTTGCATTTCAGATGCAAAATGGTCTATGTCTTATGCGTTGGTCTTCTATATTCATTTACTGAATATGTACCTGACGGTTACAAGTCAAATTGGGCATGCAGGCAAATCAGGATGCCATTTGTCAAATCTAACTTACTGACTTTGACTAATTATATAATTGCAAGGAACGAGCTATTCATTAACTAAACCAACAGATCTAATGTGCTCCAAATTGCTACAAAACAACACCAGATTCCAGAAGAACCCCGCCATGTATTTTGAAACCACGGAATACAGAGAAAGCTGTTCTCAAACCACGGAATACAGGGGAGGCTGCTGGTGGCTGGACCAGCTAGGCAGGGACTAGCTGCCATGCAGCCTCCCTTGTTAATGTTTGTAATCAAAGAAGCGTTGGTTCTCATATTGGATGTTCATGTTGATGAATGCACTTATTTTTTTCATATGAAGAATCAAGTAAAAACATCTCAAAATAAACTCAAACTTGTAGATATTGGTAATGGGGAAGGGCATTTCCCTCGCATGAAATGAAAATGAATAAATGTAAGAAGAATTAATGGTGTGATGGTCAATGAATATGATCGAAGGTTAATGGTTAATAGTTAATAGTTGAGGGTTAACTAGAATTGAGGTCTAAGTAGGGATGTGAGATTAAAGTTGATATTTTTAAAGTTAAGTGTGAAGGTTACGAATTTAGATCTTTGTAGTTTAAACATTTGAAATTTTGAAATTTTTTTTACTAAATGTTTGTATGAGTTTTTCTAGAAACTTACTTAGAAATTTAGAAGAATTACTTAGTGGAATTATATATATAAATTGTTGAGATTTCACAACCTAGGTGAATCACTGGTTTTTAAGTGCACTATATCAATCTATGTATTCAAATCTACAGTTTGAGCAATGGAAAATTACAATTTGGCCAAAAATTGCATCATTGGATTCTAGTGATAATTTCCCTAAAAAATCCAAAAACCCTAGTGTTTAGACTTGTCCTTTCAGATTTAATTATAGGACATCTAGAAAATAACTAGATATTGACTAATTCCATGATTACACTATCACATTTAGATTCAAAATGGAACATTTGAATTGATATTTGTTGCTTCTTATTCTCTTTTACAATGGAAATTATGAAAAAAATATTAGACATGTCATTTAATACATCTCTTAAGGAACGGAATTTTTGCACACACAGACACACATGAAACTTGTCAATCAAGTTTATCTTGGGTGGGTGAGGGGAATTGTTGTTATCCTCTCTACCCAGGTTCAATTGTAGTAAGTTGACATGTTTATGCTCTAGAATAGAGTAACTATGTTGCGCTCTTAATTGAATCTATATATGATGGGTTGGCCTAGTACTAACAACCTCTCTCCTGCCTTCAGGCTAACGGGGAGGCCAAATTTCTTCCCCGAGTGGTCCACAATGCCCAAAAATTAAGTGAATTGGGATTATCTCAAGTAGTTGAGAAGAATGGTTGCTAGCTTCCCCACCCAAGTTCAAATCCTCGTTAGTGCCATGATGAGCTATAATACCTTGACAATTATTATTGTAATGGTTTCATTCTTATGAATATTGTTGTATTAGCTTTGAGCCTTATAAACTTGTTGTCGTTGCGACAAACACCCTCCAAATTTTGCCTACATCCAAATTTGGAGCCTCCTTATGATTATGCCATCCTTTGTTTCAAGCCATTAATGTCATCCTTGGTTATGTTGCTAAGGTGTTTAAGTCTTCCTTTGAGAATTCTAAGTGTCAAAGCAACCTGATTTTACATGCTTATCTTGTCATTCCTCAATAGAAAACTTCTTCTAAGTAAGCCTAGAAGTGAATGTGTATCCTTGGAAGTCAAGCATTATGTAGTCCTTGATGATAATTGTTGTGAAGTGCCTAATGACAGTGACTGCATAGTCTCCAGAATTAGTGACTATGCAATCCTTGATGATAATGCTTATGAAATCCTTGTGGATAGTGCTTTTGCACTCCTTGATGACAGTGCTTATGCAATCCTTATGGATAGTGCTTGCACAATCCTTAATGCTAGTGTTTACATATTTCCCAGAGACAAAAACTGTACAATCCTCATGGACAAATATAGCACGAGGAAATCTCTACAAATAGTGACCGCACAATCTTTTTTGACAGTGAGATCAATTGTGCAATTCCTAATCCTCTCTCTTAGTCCTTGCGCAATGTTCCATCACAATAAATATGCTACATGTCCAAACAAAAATAGAATAGGTGATTATGGGAAATACGTTGTCATTTCATGAGTGAACTTCATTTGTAGGTGATATCAGTCTATCATGGAAAGATGATGTTCCGAGAGGTTAGCAAGAAGATGTTATAGGAAGGAAACTTGTGGAGACAAGATGGAAAGATGCTATCATGTGAGAGTAAAGGAATCTTGGATCACTACAGACAAATGGAAAATTACATTGAATTAGAAGGTTCCAACACTCATCCAGACCCTTTGGAAGGAAAAGTTGAAGCACATCCTAGATCAAACATCAATAGTTGAAGATATAAAAATGGATAAAGAAGCCTCACATCATACATTATCATCAAGTCTCATGTCACAATCACCAAACTATGGTCATGAAAAGTGTCAACACAAGAATGTTGTTTGGTCCCATGTGTTTTTCCACATTATTTGTGGAATGTAATTATGTAATTTCAAAATGAGAAAACGTAAAATGTATGTAAGCCCAAGTGTCCCACATGGAATGCCAAAAATCACTAGATAGTTATAAAGTCATGTAGAAGCTCAAAGATCATACAAGAATTTGAAAAGTCACATGGAAGCTCAAGGGTCATGAGGGAAAGTCAAGGGTCATGAGGGAAAGTCAAGAGTCACAATGGAGGTGGAGAGTCACCTCATTTGTTATCAAAACACCCTCAACAAAAGGAAATTTTCACCTTGAATTATCTAGATTGGCATAGGAGATAAGATCATTCTTTGGAGGAGCAAGTGGGGGATTAATGTTACGCTATTAAGGATAGTGTCACATCATTGTAACTATGTATCTTGGGACTTTCACTTAGTATTTGAAGCTCTTGGAGCCAACACACTTTCATGCGTATGTCATGAATGATTGTATGACTATTATTTCATTGTTTGTGGTGTATGTTTATGTTTCTACATACTAATGAAAATGAACTATTCTATTGGATTTTGTATGCATATTTTTTAATGTACATTGTTACTTGCTTTTATGATCATTGTTATCTTATGAAATACTTTGTAGATTAACCAACGATTATCTCTATTCTCTTAGGCATCTCTTTTAGGACAATACTATTACTTTTCTTCTAGAAGCTCACTCATTCTTTCCCTTATGTGAAATTACCTTATATACATTGCAATTGTATGCTTAACAATGTCAAATTTCTTGTTTCAAAGGTTGTGTGCATAATCTCTTATGTTGATGATTACAATGAAGGAAAATCTCTAAGTTATGGTGGTTAAGCCTATTATCCGGATGGGGCTCCTACTCCAAACCATGTTATAGTTGGCACTTCATATCGAGGGTACCCCCTATTGTTGGCGAAATCCAACATTGTCAACAAATTTGGTGCTAGAAGGAGGATCAAATGACAAGCTGAGCCTGTTAAATATATTTTTAGTCTCTCATCTTAAATGGCTTCTTCCCAAATAATAATACTGATATGTTTTTCTACAATTGGAAATATTGTAGTCCCCACAAAACTAATTCATGACTTGTCACATTTGAAGTTTAGTGGCAAGGATGGAACATCTATAACTATGCATACACTTCAATTTCTCAAGTTTTGTAATTTTCATGAAATCAATTTTGAAGGCGTTGCTTGTATGTGATTCATCCTCACTTTTGAAGGTCACACTAAGAAATGGTGTCATACCTTGCCATGTGTTTCTATCCAATCATTCGAATAAATTTTCAAGGAGATTCATCAAGATTTTGATAGGCACAATTGTAAAGATCTATATAAAAGGGTTACTCAACTTAGAATGAAATCTAATGAATTTTTAGAAGATTTTCTTAATCAATTTATTAATCTTTATTATGAGTTTCATGAGGAAGATGTGGATTGGGATTTCATGAGTGAAAAGTTTCAGTATTTGGTTCAGACCTCTATTGAACAATTTCAATTTGAATAATCTTCAAGCCTTATTCCAAATTTCGTTTTCAAAACTCATCTCAATCATAAGGAACCTCAAATATTAGAGGAGTCATCCGATGTCCCTTTTGTTCCTTATCCTCCTCCTTTTCCTTTACCGAATAGAGTAAACTAATGTATTGATTTTGAAGTTAGTAAAATTGAAAGTCAATATGTTGGTCCACATATTCTACCCTCATTCCCTTTCAATGATCAAGATCTTATCCAAAGGATCTTTGAACATTCTGACACATTCATAAATCCTAATTTAAAGTTTGAATCTTTGGTTTCCCAAGATAACATTAACACACACTTTTAATCTTGGATATGATTTGATGGAAAACATTTCCTTTTCAAGGCATACCTTTTGACCTTTATCATTTACATTTCATGGCTCCCTATTACTTGATTCACTTTTTCAACCTTCTCCATCACCATTTTCTTTAGATACCCTTGATTCTCAATTGGTTGGTTCAAGTGGTGTTCAAATAGAGGATGGATACATTTCACAAGTTAAGGAGAAAAAGGATAAAGATTTGTTCTATCTTACTTCTCTTTTTCAAATCCCAGTGTATGTTCAGGTGATCCTTCCAAATTTTTAGTTGATCAAGAATCTTGTGATCCTGGTGATCATTCAAGCAAAATTTGAGCCTTTGATCAAGGTAAAGGATTAAGAAACCATCACTATAATCACAATGGTTCCATTGATATACATGATGGTGACTGCCCAAATTCATGTGTCGATTATTGATTTCTCAAATAGACTTGGATATGCATGATTTTGATTTAGAATATGATATGATCATAAAATAATTTCTTACCGGAGTTTCTTCTTTTCACCCTTCTTTATCCCTTAACACATGTAATGAAACAATAGATGGATAAAATGTGCTATTCTCTTTAGATCCACCATTTGATGAGCTTGATTTCAAAGCGACACAAGTTGATGAGTTTGTGTGCGATGAAGAAGAAAGTAATTCAATATTTGAGCATTTATTGTGTAATCTATTTTATGATGATGAAATAACCATTGAAACTGTTGATTCTAACAACTGCCATCTAATTTGTAATGATCTTGCTGAAACAATTGATGATAATTGTCTCCACACAAATGCTAACTTGACCATGCTTTCAAAACTCAATCATCCAATATTTGATAGTTCAAAGACATGTCAGGAAGTCGAGGAACTTCAGATTTAATTGATGGTTATGTCAGGTTCTTGCAATTATGATGGGATCTATGAACTAGGTTAGATTAGAATTCTCTCCCATAATTATTTTCTCATCATTGTTTCATTGGATGTGTGACAACCCTTTATATGTCAATAAAATATAATACCAAGGTCAAGGGACACATATTCTAAGCTGAATGTTGGGAAAAAAATAGTGATGGGTATCATTGGTGATTAATTTATAGCTATGGAAATTGGAAAAGGAATTAGAAAAGGAAAAGTGGCAATAATTGATTTTTTATTTATGATATACAGGAAAATAGGAGAAAAGGAAGGTGAAGAGACATATATTTGCATGCGAGGGAAATTGAATGAAAAATGAATAAAATAGAGGTCTCAATGATAAAAAGGCTTATGAGGATAAGTTCATTTGTCAGTATTACAGTTTGTTATTTTAGTTTTGGAGCTCTCTTCTACTCTCTCATTCTCCCACACTCTTTCACATTTAGATAAATATTGGAGCATTCTTGGAGCACTTTGGCATACATTGGATTTGGAGAAAGAAGGAAAAGGAAAGCAGGAAAACATAAGCAAATAGGTGGATCAACAACTTTAGATAGATTTATTTGTAGGTAACATGTTGCATGTGTGATTCCCTTGCTGATTTATGGATATATGGTATATGCATGTGATTTTATAGTTATGTTATTTCATTATCATGGAGATTTTCTTGGATTGACAATGGTTTTAGCCTTGTCTTGCCATTTCCTGGATAGCCATGGTGTTGTGGATTTTTTCCACTTGATTGTTTTTTGATTGGTGCTCATGAATCCTTATGGTTGTGGATTGGAACAAACACTATGGAAAACATGGAACAACTTGGATTGAGTTACTAGTCTTGGAGCCTAGGTTAGCACAAAAACTATGGAGCCCTTGGTGGGTTGAGTTAATAGTACCTAGATTCCTGTTGGATATACATTGTGGAGCCTTGGAAGGCCGTGGGTTGAATTACTAGGTCTTAGAGCCCTGGACAACTTGGGTAGAGACTGATCTAGTTGGTGTTAGTGATGTTCGATGATGGAGGTGGAATCACTTTTTTTTAGGGTTGAGGTGTTTTGGCCTTTGGAAGCCCTGTATTGGTTTTTTATTGGTTTATTCTAGGAGATCCCACATTCATGCTTGGAATATGGTGTAGGGGTGATGGCTGAAAGAGAGATTTGGTTCAATCCAATCTATGGTCAGGTGGTATGTGGAAGTCCTTGACTTGGTTGGTATTTTCACATGTTAATATGAGAAATTTTCCTATTGTGATCTATGAGAATTTGTAGTGATATTATGGATGATTATCCATGGTTTCTATGTTGGTTATATGTTGGTTAAATGATGTACTATATTTATGGCTATTTACATGTTTTGCTAAGCTAATGAATGGTTCGTGAATGCATGGACTGACAAGTGTTGTTGTAGCTATATGGAGAGTGAATAAAGATTTCTTGGTTATTCTCAGATTAATCTCAGACTTATGACCAAATATTCATTCATGATCTATACCTTCTATGTTTTCCATGTGTTTGAAAAAATGTCTAGTATGTTCTAGGACGTCTAGGTCAAGTACTTGATTCGAGTTTGAATCTTTAGCTTTTTCCTCATGTCAATAATGATTTTGGAAAGTATTAGACATTTTTGGGAAGTGGTCTAGAGGTTGGCCTAGAATTGTGGTTCAAGTCTTGGGACCACATCCTTTGAACTAGAAATTTTGGGCTATAACTGCATGGAAGTAGTGTCATGCATGTAGTTGGAGCCCTATAACCGCACCCTTGTAGGGTTGCACGTGTGGTTAGGATGTTAAGTTAGAGAAACGTAGCCCCAACTAAGGGTTTGGTCACTTGTGGTGGTTCTTTGGCCTATGAGTGTCCTGTCAGCCTTAAGGAATGTTTGTGAGTTGTCAATTGTCAACCCCAATTTCATAAACGGAGCTTGGAGGTTGGGTCATGTCATAGTAAGTCTTCATCTATTTTTTACCCTGGTAGGTCAGTGAAATTGGGTAAATGTGGGAGGGGGTGGTTATAGATTGGTATCCGAGCTTCCAGGTTCAAACACTTAGAGTGGATGGGCAGAATGTGTTTTTCATGCATACATGTTCATTGTCGATGTGTTTTTTATGCATGCAATGTGATGGTCATTGTTGCAATTTTTTCATCATGTAGAGGTTGACAATTTTGACGTTGGGATGATTGAGATATTGATTTTTTTATATATACACATGTTGTTCTAACCTGGATTAACTATGTAAACAAGATATCCTCCCTTGAACTTTGCGAAGGTATGCTTAATTGTGTTTATTTTTGGTTTATCTGACATGGTATGTTTGCGAGAAGTAGAAGATCAGTGATGACAAGAAAAATGGTGGACTACAGTTCATGTGACTCTCCTTATAGATTAGATGAGAAACAAAGAGATGAGTACTTTTCTGACGTAACAAATACTTTGAGAAGTTTAAAGGCAAAGATAAAAAGTTGTAAGGCAGATAATGATAGAATCATTCAATCACAAGATAAAATTGTCAGGGAACATGAAAAGAAAGTAGAGGTCAATGTGGCCATCCTTCAAAGTTTATTAGATTTATAGAGACATGGTTAGCCACATATTAGTTATGGACTAGAGGAAATGACTAATTGGGTGTATGGTAGAAGGTCTCATGGTGGGCACATGTCAGGAAGGGATGACACAATCAGAGGTGGCAGTTGGATGGATACACCTGACAAGAGAGGTAATGGTTATGGGTTCTATTCTATTTTTGGTTTAGATAGGAAGCATGGTCGCCATTGTTATCATCCTTACAAGAATAATGAGAAGAAATACTTTCCAGATGATTTTGAGAAAGCCAAGCCTCCTACATTCGATGGAGAGTTAAAGAAACTGGAAGATGCAGAAGCATGGTTTTTTATGATGAATAAGTTCTTTGAGCTACATTATTATTCATAGAATATGAACGCAAAGATAGCCATTTTCAAACTCAAAGGGAAATAAGACATCTGGTGGGAAGATGTGAAGCATGTCAGAAGCATAAAGACAGAGGAGTTGAGATGGCATGAATACAAGAGACTTTTCAGGAAGAAGTATTTTTCAAAAAGATTTTATGACGATAAGGCTAAGGAATTGTACGAATTGAAGATGGGATATATGACAGGTAATGAGTATATGACTAAGTTCTTGGATCTATTGAGTTATGTACCATATCTTAAGGATGATAAGATGAAGGTTCAAATATTCATTAGTGGATTTTCCTTAGGATTTAAAGATCAAATTGAGTATGATGAGCCTCAAACATTAGATGAAGTAATTGGGAAGTTGAAAAAATATTATGAGTAGTCTAAGTGTAATTCAAAGCCTAAGAAGGTTTAGAAAGGTAATGACAAGACTAAGGGAAAGTGGGATAAGAAGTTAGGAAGATCTTAGGATGTAGGTAACAAAGAGAATGCAATTCCATACAAGAAATTCAATGTAATTGACAGAGGACAAAGATTTCATTCTAAGGAGAATAATAAGGGTGATGGCAGGAAGCCTTTGCAATGTTGGACTTGTGGCAAGGATCATCGTAGGAGATATTTTCTATAGCATCAAGGTGGCAGACCTCAGATTTACAATGCTTAGGAGGCATAGACAATTGGGTATGTTGGACATAGTATTCCTCAGATTTATGTAGCATTGGATAATAGGTAGGTTAATCATCATGCATCTATTATCGAGATGGAAGGTAAGCTTTGTGATCAAGTTATTTCTATTTTGATTGACCCTATATCTAACTATAATTATATCAGTCTTGACCTAGTGGATAATTGTTGCTTGAATAAAGAAGTGCATGCAAAATCTTGGTTGGTGCAATTAGCTATAGGTACTAAGAAAATAGTTCATCATTGGGTAAGATCTTGTGCATCTAATTTGAATAATATGTTTACATCAATAGATATAAATGTGCTTCTCTTGGGATCATGGAATATGTTGTTGGGTATGGGTTTGTTGTACATTCATAAGACCAAGGTAGATTTCTATGATAAGTCTATTGAGTTCTTTGATGATGATGGAGAGAGGAGAATCTTGCAGGGTAAGAAGAAACCTACATCAGTGAGAATGGTTACAACTATGCAAGAAAAACGCAATAGCAAGAAGGGATGTGTATTATTTGTAGTTCATATTTCTAGTGACAAAGGAAAGGATGTTGAGGATGCTGAAGCCTTGAAGAGGTATCATGTTCTGTAGTGGTTTCACGATGTATTTCCAGTAGATATTTCAGAGTTGCTGCCTCATAGGGAAGTGGAATTTTCTATTGAATTGATGCCAAAATCAACCCCAACATATAAGGCACCTTATAGGATGACCACTCTGAAGTTAGTGGAACTAAAGTCACAACTTAAGAAAATTCTTGATAAGGGATACATCAAGCGAAGTGTGTGGCCTTGCGGTATACAAATATTGTTTGTGAAGAATAATGATGGTACTCCCAGGTTGTGTATTGACTATAAGTAGTTGAACAAGGTGACAATCAAGAACAAGTACCCTTTTCCACGGATTGATGACTTGTTTGATCAGTTGAGCGGGGAATCAATGTTCTTGAAGATTGATTTGAGATCAAGATATCATTAGGTATGCATCAAAGAAGAGGAAATCTATAAAATAAGTAGTTCCTTTTGGTCTTACTAATGCTCCAACTACTTGCATGTGCTTAATGAACAGTGTGTTGCATCCTTATCAGGACAAGTTTTTGATAGTATTCATTGATGACATATTGATATATTCTAAGAATGAGGAAGAGCATGAAAAATATCTAGCAACATTGTTAATATTGCGAAGAGAGCATCAATTGTATGCCAAGCTTAGTAAGTTCAGTTTCTTTCAAACAAAATTTCATTACTTGGGGCATGTTGTTTCCAGGGAAGGTATAATAGTGGAACTATAAAATATTAGAGCTATCATGGAGTGGGAAACTCCTAGAAATGTGGATGAGGTCAGATCATTAATGGGATTATCAAATTTCTACAGGTGTTTCATCAGGAACTTATCATAGTTTACTTATCCTATTACATCTTTGTAGAAAAAAGGAAAGAAGTTTGAATGAAAAGAGGAATGTGCAACTAGTTTTGAGCAGTTGAAGGAGTTGCCTAAAAATGCTCCAGTCTTGAAGATTGCAGATCCAGATAAATCGTTTGTGGTATGTACAGATGATTGCAAGAGAGGAATTGGTGGAGTCCTGATGCAGGAAGGATAGGTAGTATGCTACGAGTCAAGGAAGTTGAATGAGCACGAGCAAAACTATGTGACTCGTGATCTTGACTTGGAAGCTGTTATTCATGCCTTGAAGATGTGGACATTATCTTCTTGGCAAGAGATTTATTCTGATGAGTGATCATAAAGGACTGAGATACTTGTTTGACCAACCTAATTTGAATTCCAAACAAGCTAGGTGATTGGCTATGTTCAATGAATTTGCCATCAAGATCAGGTACATCAAGGGAGAGGAGAACATGGTTGCAGATGATCTTAGCAGAAGAGTGCAGGTAAATCACATTGCAACTATGAGTTCATATGGGATAGATTTGCAAGAGAAGATATTGCAGGTAGGGTAGTAAGATGATAGGTACTGACAACTTAAGCACATGTTACAAAAACATGGTACAGGTGAACAGAATGTTGATTATCATCTCACGGAAGATTTCTTGGTGATATTTAGGGACATGATCTATGTGTCAGATAACAATGAAATCAAGAAGCTTATATTGAGGGATTTCATGTTAAGCTGTATTTAGGTCACCTAGGATATCAGAAGACATTGACAATTGTGAAGAAATTCTATCATTTGCCAAAGTTTAAGAAAGAGGTGGCTGAGTTTGTTGCAAAATTTTTGTATTTCCAGTAGGTGAAAGTAGAGTGTAAGCATCCAGCTGGTTTATTATAGTCGATTCCAATTCGAAAGTGGAAATTGGATGTCATTTCCATGGATTTCATTATAGGTTTTCCAAAGACATCTAGACAACATGTTTCCATTATGGTTGTGGTGGACATGTTTACCAAGGTAGCTCAATTCATTCCAGTGAATTTTACTAATTCAACTAATGAGGTAGATCATGTCTTCATCAAGGAGATAGTGAGATTTCATGGTGTTCTTAAGAAGATTGTATTCGACAGAGACGCCAAGTTCACTTCTAGGTTTTGGAAGGGATTGTTTGTAGGTTTGGGGACATAGTTGGCCTTGAGTACAACTTATCATCCTAAAATAGATGAAAAAACAAAGATGTTCAACATGATTCTTGAGGACATGTTGAGGATGTACATCATGTATCAACAAAGAAAGTGGAAGAGTACCTTTCACTGGTAGAATTTGCATATAAAAACAGGTATTAGGAGTCCTTGAAGATGAGCCCATTTGAGGCACTTTATGAGTGGAGCTGTAATACTCTTATCAGCTGGAGTTATCCATTGAAAAAGGTACTGATTGGACTAGATATATTGGCAGAGATGGAAAAATAAATGTAGGTTATTAAAATAAATCTAAAGGAAACATAGGAAATGCAGAAGAACTATGCAAATAAGAACAAGGTATTTGAGTTTTATGTTGGGGAACATGTGTACTTGTGCATCAATCCCAAGAATAGCTCCTTGAGGATTGGGTCATGTGCCAAGATGGCACCTTGATATTGCAATACTTTTGAGATCCTTGAGAGGATTGGACTAGTGGCCTACAAACATTCACTTCCTTCGACAATGAAAGTCCATTAAGTTTCCTTGTTTCATTGCTTAAAAAGTTTGTTTTGGATGTTGATCATGTCATTGTATGGTTTGTATTGCAAGTGGAAATAGAGGGATAATTCAAACCAGAACCACAATGCATATTGTACTGGAAACAACTCATGCTTCAGAAATGAGAAATTTAGCAGGTTAAAGTACACAGGAAGCAATTTGGGCCCTATGAATCTATGTGGGAATGACTAATCATATGCTCGCTTTATATCCTTCATTATTTTCTAGTTCAAGCAAATGAGTTTTTGTTATATGTAAATGTGTATATGGATGTTGTTGTAAGTGCCATAATGAGTTGTGTTATAAAGCTCCAATAAGCAATATGATTGTCATGTTTGTCATGGTTTGTCATAGTTTTTCATTGTCAATATTGCATTGAGTTATGTTATAAAGCTCCACATGCCAATATGTTTTGTTTTCAGCGGTTTTTTGGTCATAGGTGTCATTGAACACCGATGATAGTGCTCCCCCAAGGGGGAGGGGTTTGTAACATCCCTTGATTGATTTTCTATGTAAATAAAATATAAGACCAAGGCCATGGGACACATATTCCAAGATGAATGTTGGGAAAACCATAGTGATGGGTATCAATGGTGATTAATTTATGGCCATGAATATTGGCAAAGGAATTGGAAAAGGCAAAGTGGAATAATTGGCATTTTATTTATGAAATAAAGGAAAATAGGAGAAAAGGAAGGCGAAGACACATATATTTGCATGAGAGAGAAATTGAAGGAAAAATGAAGGAAAATGAAGAAAATAGAGGCCTCAATGATAAAAAGGCTTATGAGGATGAGTTCACAAATTTTGTCAGTTTTACTTTCTGTTAGTTGAATTTTGGAGCTCTCTTCTACTTTGTCATTCTCTCACACTCTTGCACACTTAGAGATAAATCTTGGAGCATTCTTGGAGCACTTTGGCATACGTTGGATTTAGAGAAAGAAGACAAAGTAAAGTAGGTAAGTGCAAGGGAATAGGTGGATCAACAACTTCAGCTGGATTGCTTTGCAGGTATCAGGTTGCATGAGTGATTTCCTTATTTTTTTATTAATGCATGGTATATGTATGTGATTTTCTGGTTATGTGTTTTCATTGACATGGGGATTTTCCTCAATTGACAGTGATTTTAGCGTTGCCTTTTCATTGCTTGGAAAACCATGGTGTTGTGGGTTTTTCCACTTGATTTTATTTTTTATTTTTTATTTTTATATTTTTATTTATTTATTTTATTTATTTATTTTTTTTTTTTTTTTTTCTGATTGGTGCTCATAATTCCTTATGGTTTTGGGTTGGAACAAACACTTTGGAAGCCTTGGAACAAATTGGGTTGAGTTACTAGTCCTAGAGCCTAGGTTGGGACAAATTCTCTAGATCCCTTGGTGGGTTGGATTACTAGTCCCTAGAGCCAGGTTGGAAAAACACTCTAGAGCCATGGAAGGTTGTGGGTTGGTTACTAGTTCTTAGAGACTAATCTGGTTTATGTTGGTGATTTTCAACCATGGAGGTGGAATCACCATGGTTGGGGGTTGAGGTGGTTTGGCCTCTGGAGTCCCTGGTTTGGTTTTCCATTGGCTTATTCCATGAGATCCCACATTCATGTTTGGAATATGGTGTGGGGTTGGATAAAAGAGAGATTTGGTTTAGCGCAATATATGGTCGGGTGGTATGTGGAATTCCTTGACTTGGTTGGTATTTTCACATGTTAATATGATACATTTTCCTATTGTGATCTATGAGAATTTGTAGCGATTATGTTAGTGATATTATGGCTAAGTTGCCATGGTTTCTATGTTGGTTAACTGATGTACTCTATGTATGGATATTTACATGTTTTGGTAAGCTAATGAATGGTTGATGAATTCATGGAATAAAAAGTGTTGTTGTGGCTATGTGGAGAGGGCATAGATCTTTCTTGGTGATTCTGAGATGAATCTCATAATATTATGATCATATATGCATTCATGACCTGTAGATTCTATGTTTTCCATGTGTTTGATGAAATGTCCAATATGTTCTAGGCAGACTAGGTCAAGTGCTTGATTTGAGTTTGAATGTTTAGCTTTACCCTCATGTCAATAATGCTTGCAGAAAGTCTTAGCAAGTTCTGGGTTGTGGTCTGGAGGTTGGCCCAAAATTGTGGCACATATCTCGGGACCACACCCTCTAAACTGGAAATTTTGGGCTATAACTACATGGAAGCAATGTCATGTGTGGTTTGAGACCTATAACCACACCCTTACAGGATTGTGTGTGTGGTTGGGTCATTAAGTCAAAGAAAATTAGCCCCAACTCAGGGTTTTGTCACCTGGGGCAGTTCTTTGGCCCCTAAGTGTATTGTAAGCCTTAAGGAATGTCTATGAGTTATCAGTTGTCGACCACACTCTCATACCTAAAGCTTGGTGGTAGGGTAGTGTCATAGTAACTCTTCGTTTCATGGTTACCCTGGCAGGGTGGTGAAATTGGGTAAATGTGGGAGGGGGTGGTTATAAGATGTAATCTCACTCTTGAAATATTTTCAATGTTATCAAGTTGATCTTCTCAGACTTTAAGATAAAGATTCTAATAGGGTAAAATATTCTTATTTGGTTAGTTCTTCTTCACGTGAATCCCTTGTATCTAAACTAGAGTTGTAATGCATATCTTTCATGGATGTACATAGATTTGAAGCAAATCATTTTGATTATTGAGATAAAGATTATCATTAGCTAAAAGATTCTTTCTTATCAAATTCTTATGTGAATAATCAGTTGCTTATCCCTCTAGTCTATGTTATGAAGTTAATCATTTTTTTGGTACAATCAATCCTTTTGATTACCATTCAATGCTTGAATCATTTGGTGGATCAAAACCCTCATGTTGATATGGATACTAGATTTGATTTAACATATAATTCTAATTTATTTTCAGCCTAGTATCCTAAATGGTTTCCCAGATTTATGATGCTAGCAATTTTTAATGCCCAAATATCTCATATTATTGATCTAGTATGCGATTGGGTACAATGGGAACTAATGTAGAATCGATAATATTATATGCCAATTCATTAATTTCATCCTAAAACTGGTTTTAAAAACTATCACTCTATTAATCATTTTCCCACTAGTATATTTGATGATATTTTTTTATATATAAGTTAATCTTGTTAAGCCCATTGATCTTTGTGATTCATCATTTCACTATTTTGGTACTTGTCAGATAGTTGAGGCACTTCAAATTCTGTTGATGTTTATGTTAGGTCCTCGCAATCTTGACAAAGTTTCTTAGCAAAATCAGATTAAATATCTCTTGCAATATTCTCTTTGTAATTCGATTGTTCTGATTTTTTAAGTTTTCAAAAAGGTTGTTTCGAATACTATGACTGAATCTTTGATTGGCTAGAAGACTCTTATTAAGCGATTTCTATTGCTAGTAATAAGTTTCGATCTTTGTTTATGTCCACTAATATTGAAAATATAAAGAAATGTATATTCACGAGAAACCCTTATGGTTTGTATGATCATTGTTTTGATCAATAAGGTAAAGTTGTAGATTGGTTAAAGCTAACTATTATGGCACGTATTTCCGACAATAGGAAATACCTTCAATTTCTTGTGTAAGGTACTCAGATTGACATCTTTATTTTTGCACATTATCTTATATTGTTTCTAATCATTTATATATTTAAGCTTGCAGGTTGGGAACAACTTGAATGGTTACATTGGAAATTTGACTTCACATAATCCTGGATTTTTAGTTTAGATATATTATGATTTAGGTTTAGTTTTTTTTCTTCTTATTTGCATCCTAGTTACTTTTGTAAAGTTGTAGATTGGTTAAAGCTTGTGGCACATATTTCTAACAATAGGAAAGACCTTAGATTTCTTGTGCAAGGTACTCAGGTTGACATCTTTATTTTTTCACATTATTTTATATTGTTTCTAATCATTTATATATTTAATCTTGTAGGTTGGGAACAACTTGAATGGTTACATTGGAAATTTGACTTCACATAATATTGGATTTTTAGTTTAGATATATTAAGATTTAGGTTTTTAATTTTTTTATTTTTCACGTCCTCTTTACTAGCCTTTAATTTGCTTTCATATGTTTTGTCTTTTATGCCATGTCATGTTTTCTTTGTCACATTTTGTTTTAATATGACAATCTATAAAAGTTGTCTTGTTTGGCTCTATGGTAATGTGGCAAAAGTTGAAATGGAAAATGTGATAACTAGAAATGCTTGGCTTATCTTTGGTATACTTCTTTGTTTAGGCCTAAATATATTTGAAGGTCAATGATGCACGTATGGAAAATATGTTTCATCCTAAAAAAAAACTCAAGTGGATCTATGATGCTCGTATCTATAATGGGATATTATTTCCTTGAATCATATTTTATATTGATTGGTTTAACACGTCATCTCAGTCAAGTAGAGAAGGGAAAGGAGGATAAAATTAAGTGAGCATATTAATTCTAGAGGTGTATATATAAGAGTCTCTACAAAACAAGGAATAAACTCTCTTGTCCATAAGATAAGATGAGATCCCTCTTCTGCCCTTGGCAAAGTAAACACCTATGAAATAAAAATGAGCATAAAGTAATAAAATAAATAGAGCGAAAGAAGAGAAAGGATTCATGCGTAAAGAGGTGAAAGAAGAAACTTAATTCGGGTACTAAACATGATCATTGGAAGCGAAGCAATGCTTGTGATTCCTTGAAGTGAATTCGCTAGGGTACTGAATAAGTCTACTGGAAGCAGAGAAACACTAGAGATTGCAAGCCTAAAAATGAATGTATAGTGCCTATTGACAGTGATTGCACAATCTCTAGAACTAGTGAGTGTGCAATCCTTGATGACAATGCTTGCATAATCCTTGTAAATAATGTGTGCTCACTACTTTTGACAATGCTTGCACAATCCTTATGGATAGTTCTTGCACAACTCTTGATGCCAATGTTTGTGTAGTTCCTAGAGATAGAAACTATGTAGTCCTCACGGACAAAGGTAATGTGGGGGAATCTATGAAAAATAATTGTTGCACACTCTTTGTCGAAAGTGAGAGTACTTCTTCAAAGTCAGTGAATTCAGTTTTGGCTCATAGTTTCCCGATATGCACTAAGTGTGTTCACCAATCTTAACTCTAATTGCATGTCCTCTATCCATATATAAGGAGTACAATCTAGAGTTCATCCTTATGTTCATCTTTTGCTTCTAAGCTCTATGAACTGTTCGAGTATAAGGAGCATTCTTGTTGAAAATAGCAACAAGAAATGCTAAAAATAGCATTGTTGTAAATAACATTTCAGGATACATTCCAATTTTAGTTAGTCCCTAAACTAAAATTGAGAATTAAAATTCGAATTTGATCTTAACAACTATTTGTAAAATAATTAATTAATTCATATTGAGTTAATTAGTTGTAGAAAATCAAACATGAAGTCTATGTGAAGACATGCAACAATTTCTCCTTCGATTGAGTAAGTTATCCCTTGATAAGGAGATCACAATGAGTTGTAATTAGTTAGCTTAGTTAACTGAGTTAAGTCCAGTTAGATTAGCTCCAACAGTTTGTGGAAATGATTGTGAGTTTAGTTAGTTAATGCATGCATACATGTAACTATTGCACACCAAACAACTGAATATTCTCTCATTAATAACTCATGCATGTTAGTTCATTTAGAGACCCATTTGAGATTAGATGATGGGACAGTGTACTATCAGTTGCAAGAATATTCCATTGAGGATATCTCTTGCATGCAGAAGGAATTCATTCCTTGGAGATTGCGTAGTTACTTCTGATTTTGATGAGTGTGTGATGAGGGCAATTCACACAGGTGGCAGCATTGGACCCCAGGAGAAACTGCGCAAGGAAATAGGAGGCTTGGAGGATTGGAGGAAGACATATGTTGTGTCTATTTAGTCTATGAGCTAGATTGAGGGATTGCACTAAGAGCTGGACAGCTTGTGAGCTAAAGCTTTGTGTAATCCAGACATATTTCCACTTGTATGATAATATAGAGATCGGGGTTTTTAGCTGAGGCTTTCCAGAGTATTCTTATGTGTTCATGTGTGATTTATTTCTAATTATCTATTATATGTGTTCTATTTGATCTTTCTCATAATCGATTAAGCTTCTGCAAGTTTGTTTGTAGAAGTAGATCAAGTATTTTGCTTGAGTATATTACATTATCAGGTGATCTACAGTGGGAATATCTACATGGTATCAGAGCAAAGGTGATCAAAGTGAAGAACAATATACAAAGAAGGGAGAAGTTCAAGGTTTGAAGTTCTTGATTATAGAAATTGAGTTATTATCACAAATCAAATTTCACCAATGGCGTTCAATGGTTTAAGACTCAAGTATACCCTTGATGACAACTCGAATTATATAGCTTGGAAGGATCACATGGAAGCAGTATTAGAGGACAACAGTTTGAAGGACTTCATTGATCAAGAAGTCCCCAAGCCAGCAGCAGATAATGCTACAAAATTGGTAGAATGGAAGAAATGTGTGGCTAGAGCAAGGAGAATCCTCCTGGAGGGAGTTCGAGATCACATTGTCTTCAGCCTCAGTGGGAAGGAGACACTATTTTCAATGTGGAAAACATTGAAGGATCTATATCAGAATGACAACGATTAGAGGAAGTTGGCGCTGAAAGACAAGCTTTGGAAAATCAAGTGTGAAAAGCGTGACACGATATCTACATATCTGAACAAGCTCACCACCTGCAGGGATGAGCATGGAAGTGTAGGGATCATGACAACCGATGATGACATGGTGAGTCTTGCTCTCCTCGGTCTTCCTAAGAGTTGACGTAGCTATCAAGACTCGATAAATGGAAGAGAGAAACTGCCAGATTGGGAACGACTTTGGTCAGATCTGATGCAGGAGGAGATAAGAAGAAGCACCAGAGATGGATGTTAATCAAAACAATATGATGAAGAAAATGTAGCCTTAGCGAGTAAGGCAAGGAAAGGGAAAGGGAAGGCATCCCATCCCAAATCTAGTTCTTTCCATGGTGGGAAGAAGTTTGACAAATTGAAAGTGTGATGCTTTCATTGTCACGAGGTGGGCCATTATGCTACAAATTTTCCATAGAATAAATCCAAGAAGGGATCCTCAAAGGGATCAGATCATGAGGACTGGCCTCATAGTTCGAATTGGATTTCTCTCTCATTGCATGCATGGTTTCATCCATGGTGGGATGTGTTTGGTACCTGGACAGTGGAGCCTCTTTCCACATGTCTGGCGACAATAATCTTTTTAGTACCTTGGAGGAGAAGGATATCTAGATGTAGATCGAGATGGGCAATGATGGAAAGTACCGTGTTTCAGGTGAAGGTACAATTGTGTTTCAGAGGGAGCATAGAGCTCCTCTCACTCTGACTGATGTAAAGTATGTACCGGGTCTGAAGAAGAATCTTGTGTCTGTCGCTATGTTGGAAGACACAGGCTATGATTGTTAGGTAAACTTGACTCGGGATAGAGTCAAAAGTTGACCAGGTTAAATAGTGATGGTTTTGGGGCACATGGTATTGTGCACCCATGGTATTCTGCCCGTGGTATTATATCTAATGGAGCCTATAAAAGGCTAGAAGGACTTCATTGTAATGCAAGGGCCTGGAGGTGAGCGATGAAGGCTCACTTGGCCGTATTGGCTAGGGTTTTGGCCAAGGATAATGAAATTTAATTATGATTGGTTTTTTCCCCGGATTTTGGGTTTTCCCAGATAAACATGTGTGTTTATGTGTTTATGGTTGCTGCTGGTTATTTTTATATTTGTTTCTCTCAATAATTCTCCGTAATTAATTTATGTTCTTGGGTAAATTTCTTAACACTAGAAATTAGGGAACATGTTTCCATGTTCTTAGGTTTAGGATCCCTGAAAATGGCACGTGGGATAGAGCCTTTATCTCCTCATCAATGACACATTTTTTGAAAATGAAGGATTTTTTTGTAGTACAGGATGTCTAGAACAAAAACCTCTCTTGTTTTTTTAAAATACTTCTCCAGCTGTCTAGAGTCGATCCTTGATGTTCCTAGAAACTAGGAGACTATCCCTTGCTCTGTTCTGGCTGAAAAATGGGTCTTGTGACAGAGCTCATAACTTCTCCCAAAAACTGTATTTAGAAACACTGAATGAGGCGTTTGTGAACCAATCCATACTGAACACAAACCTCTCTTTTTTTTTTGAAATACCTTTCCCACCGCTCACAATATGTCTTTTAAAAACATGTTTCAAACAGAGAAATAGGCTTGTGAAAAACTGCACTTACAGCAGTTTTGTAGCGCACGTTTGATCATTCATTTCTCCCAGATCATGATGTATTTGAGGAAAATGAAGGATTTTTTTGTGAACCAACCCGTGCTGAACAAAAACTGCTCTTGTTTTTTTGAAACACCGTCCCTACCTCCCAGAATGTGCCTTTGAAAAACCGGTGTAAAACAGAGAAATATGCCTGTGAAAAACTTGCACCTACAGCAGTTTCGTAGCGCAAGTTTAATCACCCATTTCTCCCAGCTCATAACTAATTTGAAGAAACTGAAAGAGGCTTTTGTATTTAAGTATGTTAGGAATAAAAACCTCTTTCAGTTTTCCAAAATATTCTTTCCGTTTCTCTGGAGACCTCCTGGACGTTGACTACTTAAAACCATATTTCTCCTGAAAAAGGCTGCTTCAGTTACCCCGGTTGTTCTTCATACAATTGCATTGGATTATCTTGTTTTACATACACTGTAGACTTGACCCAAAACCCCTTTGAAGCTTCCTTAAGCATCATTAAAAAAACTTACATCAATGAATGATAATCTTCATAAACTTCCTTTCAAAAATATTTGCCCTTTGTCACTCAAAATTGGTCAACTTCATTAAAATATGTAGCTACAGCAGTTTCGTAGCGCGCTACAAAACTGTTGTGTAATCACCAAAACACAGTTTTAATGCCAATTCAACTCTCTTGATCTTTCCTTTGCTTGAAATGGCCTTTCCATCTACCATGAAGTTGTTCAAAACTTACATGCCTTGCTTGAGCCTTCAAAGAACTCTGATGTATGCTGACCCTGTGTTTGCCAAGGCTTCTTATGCATGAAAGGAGCATGAGAATGACCAAAACCAATTCTTCCTTACCTTATCCTTTTCTTTTGAAATATTTGTAGTGATAACAGTGGCTCCACTTTGGATAGTGTGCCCTTGTGGTTCACTAAGAACCTGCAGTTCCAGTGCCTTATCCTCTTATGATAAACAAAAATTTATTT